>CAUYRH010070974.1:0-12645 GCA_963574655.1 Perodicticus potto | reverse complement strand
AGAGATCTAAAAATAGACCTGCCATTCGATCCTATAATTCCTTTACTAGGTATATACCCAGAAGACCAAAAATCACACTACAACAAAGACATCTGTACCAGAATGTTTATTGCAGCCCAATTCATAATTGCTAAGTCATGGACGAAGCCCAAGTGCCCTTTGAACCAAAATGGATTAATAAACTGTGGCACATGTACACCATGGAATATTATGCAGCCTTAAAGAAAGATGGAGACTTTACCTCTTTCATGTTTACATGGATGGAGCTGGAATATATTCTTCTTAAAAAAGTATCTCAAGAATGGAAGAAAAAGTATCCAATATACTCAGCCCTACTATGAAGCTAATTATAGCTTTCATATGAAGGCTAAAACCCAATTATAGCACAAGAATATGGGGAAAAGGGCAAGGGAGGGGAGGGGAGGAGGGGGGTGGGGGAGGATGGGTGGAGGGAGGGAGATTGGTGGGATCACACCTATGGTGCATCTTAGAAGGGTACAGGTGAAACTAACTAAATGCAGAATATAAATGTCTTCATATAGTGATTAAGAAAATGCCATGAAAGCTATGTTAAACAATTCAATGAAAATATTTCAGATTGTATATGAAGTCAGCACATTGTACCCCATGATTGCACTAACGTATACAATTATGATTTAATAAAAATAAAAGATAAATAAATAAAAATGCTTCAAATTATATGAGAAAAGATATGAATAACCATATTAAAAAATGGCAAAAGACATGAATAAAAAAGAAGATACAGACATATAATGCCAAAAAATTAAATGTCCAATAAACATAAGAAAAAAATTTACCTTCTCATGAGACCAAGGAAATGCAAAGATATAAATGAGACACCATAATTTTTGATCCTTCAATTTGCAAAATATTTTTAAATAATCTTGGCAAGAATGTGAGGATCCAGGTATATTGCTGCTGAATATGAATTTGCATATTTATTCTGGATGATAGTTTAGCAATTCACATCAAAAGCCTTACAATTTTGCAAACCCTTCATCAAAGAGAATACACACCTAAAAAAAGAAATTTTGCAAACCCATTACCCCAGTAAGTCTGTTTCCAGGAGTGTCTCCTTAGGAAATAGTCACAAATGTTCACAAATGTTTATTGTAAAGTTGCTTATAGGAAGAAACAACTTACTTTCTCTTAACAGTGAAGGATCAGATAAATTAAACACAATACATCCAAACAATAGAAAACTATGGCAACCATTAATAATTATTTAATCAAATATTATTTAATGTAATGACAGCTGTGAATATGAATGCAGTTCCATTAGCATTAATATTCAAATGTTGGTTGCTCCGAGAACCCATCTGCCTAACTATGAAGAGTTGTCACCTGCCTTGGAAAATCTCCCCCAATTGTGGAGAGATGCTGCGGTTGCCTCGTGTCTTCGGCAACAAGCGTGGCTGTCCCTTCTGTGGGGGGATGTGAGTACACTGCAGACAGGGCCATACATCTGGCTTGGCAGGGACTGCCCCACTTGGGGACTGCTCCCTGGCCCCCATCCCACGTTCCACTCAGGTCTAGCATGGACCTGTTGCTGTGTTGGACCCAGACTCCAAACAAATCTCCTCCACGTGGTCCTCCTGGCTCTGAGGCTTATTGTATCTTTTCTTAATTCCATTCAGCCAGTCTTCCCCAGCTCTTCTCCCATCTGGGTCAAAATCCAATTCCTTGGGCTACGTAGAGGTCTCCCCTCTTGCCCATTCATACGCCCCAGAAAAAAAATCTTCAAAATCTTTTCCTCTATCTATAATCACAAATGAAAATCCCTCTCCATACTCACATGTAGACAACTGTTAGGGGTAGGAGAAGAGAATGACCAGGTGAGCCCCCTAGAAGAATCAGCCAGTCCCAGCTCTGTCTCAGAGCTTGTATGTACACACATATAAGTAGAAATGGATGCAAATTAGCAAATGTGAACAAACAAATGAGTAAATAAATCCCAGAATGACCTACACTAAAAGATGACCTGTGTTTGTCTCCTAAGGGCAAGATAATAAGTGATTTGTAATTTTTAATTGTTTGTTGATCTGTATTTTATAAAATAGTCCCATTTAAATCTGTTACATATTTACTGAGATGCAAAATAACAATTATAAAATAATATTTGTGAGGTTAAAATAAGAACACCCATAACCCACCCACATACCCGCCACCTGGCTGAAATAAATCAAACTTGACCACTGTTTTAGTTCTTGGTGTGACCTGCATGATCCCCACAGAAGTAACTACAGACACCACCATCCTGAGCCTTATTCTTCTCATTCCTTGCTTTCCTTCATAATTTTACAATAGAGAAGGTGCCCAAAATATGTATACACATTTTTAAAAAGGAAGAAACTGCATTAAATTCGTAATACTCAAGGTCCATTTGAGTTCTGCAATAATAAGTGCTCAACATGACTTGTATTCACCTTTTGTTATTGGTATATATTGAATATTAAAATTATACTCTCGGAATGAGGCAAGGATGCCCATTGTCTCTACTGCTGTTCAACATAGTAATGGAAGTCCGAACCATTGCAATTAGGCAAGAGAATGTGATCAAGGGTGTCCAAATAGGGTCAGAGGAGATCAAACTCTCACTCTTCATGGATGATATGATCTTATACCTGGAAAACCTTAAGGACTCAACCACAAAACTCCTAGAAGAGATCAAGGAACACAGCAGTGTCTTTGGGAAGACATTCTATTGCTTGTTTCCTGACTTTGGGAAGTCACATCTTGGTGATGGTAATGATGGTAGCAAATGTATAACAGTTACTCTGTACCATGAATTGTTTTAAGCACTTTCACATGTTAGCTCATTTAATCTCCATAAACACTTGTGAGCAATATTATTGCCCCAAATGAGGAAACTGAGGCATAGAGAGTTTAACCAGCTTACTCAAGTTCACCTGGAAGTTATTACAGCAGGGAGACAAAGTCTGAATCCAGACAGTCTGGCTCTCAGACTGTTCTTAACTATTACACCGTATTGCTAACCTATGATTAGTGTTCATAATTGACTTGGATTATAAACCTAGTTTAAGCGATGCTTGTGTTAGTTACCATCACCAATTTGTGGCTGATTTCCTCCTGAGTCTTTTTTTTTTTTTTTACCACCGACTAGAATTTTTAGCTGTTTTCTGGAGGAAGGTGAGAAATGTTGTCTTAGTCTGTTTAGTGTTGCAATAAAAAAAGTACCTGAGGCTGAGTAATTTATAAAAAAAAGAGGTTTATTTGTCTGGAGATTCTTCCGGCCATACAGGAATCATGGCAGCAGCACCTGCCTCCCATGAGGGTGAGGGCTGGAAGGGGTGCGGGAGCCAGTGTGTGAGATGCCGTGGTGAGAGAGGAAGCAAGGCAGGGGTTGGGGGTGTTGGGGCTGTGTTTAATAACTGGCCCTCTTTGGGACTAGGAGACCAAGAGCTCACTAATTATATCCAGGATGCCTGGCCATTCATGAGGGACCCACTCCCACGATCCCAACACCTCCCTGCCTCTAGCATTAGGGATAGAGTTTCTCCATGACCTTTGGATGGGACAAACATCTAACAAACATGAACAGGAAGAGGGTGGGTGGAGACATACAGAGGATTTGGTGCCGCTGATGTGAGAAGGAAAAGAAAGGGAAATCACTCAACAGACCTTAAATGGTAACGGTCCTCCTGGAAGCTTCACCAGTGGAACTGGAAGTGGCCAAATTTTTGACTTCAGAGTCAAGGCCATGCTGGGTAGGTGCAGCCCTTAGGGATGGCTTAAATCTCCTGGTTAGATGTCAAGTTTAAATAGATGTGAAAAATATATATAGTAAAAGAATAATTTGAAAATCTGGGAGGCAGCTGGCATCTGAGTCCGTGGATCCCGTTTCCTCCGCTGCCTTTTCTGCTTGTTTCTTCTACTGCTCTGCTTTCTTGCCGGCTCCCTCGGGTTGTGCCACATTATATCATACCCTCACCTCAGCCGGCGGCCAGTTCACGGAGCCCAGTCGCCTGCATTTGCTAGAAATGGCAGTTTTTTTCCTAGTCCTGCTATAAAGCTTATCTGTTCATGTTATTTCTCAGTATCGAATCGCAGTAGAAAAACAGAAATGGCCCTGCTTGACACAGGTAGGGTTACACTTGGGAGTGCTGATGACTTAAGCAAAGATTTTCCACCTACGGCCACTTGATTGATGCCTTCTCCATCTGCACATAAACCCGGTGTTGAAGTCCTGGTTTGAATGGGTCATATCACCTGCAGTTTCCAAACAACTGCATATTTTCCCCTAAGGTAAAATTCAAAACAATGAGAACGAACACTTGCAAGTTAGCTTTTCATTTCTGTCCCGTTTCACGAGGCTGGAGGGGTCTCTCACCTGTGGTATCAACTGTGCTCTGTGGCTCTGTGACAGGGCCGAGGTCACTGGGGTTAGTGTGAGGCTGTCCCTGTGCTGTCTTCTCACAGCGGGAGAAGGAAGCCATTCCAGCGGGTGTCACAGGTACCGAGTTCATTATCATTTAAATCTAATTATGGAACCAGACACAATGGGGGTTTTGACTTTGCTTTGGAAGACCTATTGGGACAGTGTTTTTGAGACACATAAAAAGAAAACTTGTGTGTTGTCCTGTTTTTTTGGTTAAATTCTTTTTTGATTTGATCCCTACATGGGTATCAAAGAGAGCTTTCTAGTAAACTCCTTAGGTTAAAAAAATACTATGTGTACATTCCTATCTTTTTCGATTTGATCCATACATGGGTATCAAATAGTGCTTTGTAGTAAACTCCTCAGTTTTAAAAATACTATGTGTACGCTCCTCAAGGAGTATGAGCACATCACACCTGTATGTGTGTTTGTGACGTTCTGTTACCAGATGAGGAAGGCCCGACTGCCTGTCACCATGAGCCACTATGCAGAGACGGGGCAGGTCCACCCAACTTCATCAGAAGGCTGGGATTCTGGAGAACAGTGAGAGTAGTCTCTCCAAGACTATTCTGTTCTTTTCCCAGAACCACAGTTTCATACATAAAGGTTCAAAGCAAAGACCCCAGTAACCCTTATTTTAAATAATAATCAGCATAACTCAGTGACCTACAATGTTACTAACTCAAATGTCAATTCTCCTAAACGACTCAGGACAGGTATTTGTAGAGTGGGAGCTAAATTTACAGAACAGTAAAAACGGGAGACAAGGAGTCAAGGTCAGGCAGGACCTACACAGACTAGACCAGCTGGGTCACATCGGTGCAGCCTGCCCGGCTCCATCTGACTCTCCCCACACAGCTCCATCATCTGTACTCCAAATGGCATTTAGCCCGGAGGTGTGTCTGAGTGGTCTCCTTGCCATCTAAACTGTAATGTCCCCCAAGTCCTCGCTGGCTTTCCCCTAGACCACTGTGAATAGACTCCTAAATGGCCTTTCTCCTTCCACCCTGACTCCTGACACTATGTCCTACAAATAGCTCGAGAAATGTTCAGAAGTAAACCGGACCGCATCCCTCCCCTGCTGTGGCCTTCGGGAGGCTTTACACTGCTGTGGGAGGAGAGCCCACAGGTCTCACGTGGTCCACAGAGTCCCACGTGCCCGGGACCTTTCTTTTTTCTCTGGCTCCACCTCCTACTTCTGAAAGTCTCTTCCCCAGATCATAGTGTGGCCACTGTTTCTATTCATCCAGGTCTGAGGCTCAAATGGTATTGTCCACAAGACGACCTCTGTGTCCCTCTGTCCTATTTTCTGTAGTTTATTTTCTTCATAGAATTTATCACTGTCTGGATTCGCGGTATATATGTTTGTAACAAGATTTATTGCGTGGTACCCCATGGCGGTGCAAGTGCCATGGGGGGAGGGTGTCTTTCCCTGCTTTTTCCATCATTGTATCTCGGCGCCTAGGAATGCACAGCATACTCCAGGTGCTTTGAGAATTAGTTGGTATGTGGACAAATACATGTGCCATTTTATTTTAAAGGTGGTTTCATACAAATTTGATGATGGTTCCGGAGGTTTGTTTTATTTTGAAGAACTTTAATCATAGTTGCCAGTGCTGATTGGTACTTAGAGGATCATAGAAAGTTTTGGCTGGAAATAGTATTCAGTTACCATTCCAGCAGCCATTGCCTTAGCAACATTCCCGACAAGGAGTCAACAGGCCTTTAATGAATACTTTATTGAACTGTTGACAAGTTCACTCCTGATTTGTGCAGTGTGTCCTAAAAATAGACAACGCTATTGTTTTCCCTTCAAATAAACTAAAACCTTCTTCCTATTGTGCTGAATCTTAGCGTTAGTTCTGTCTTGAATGGTTATAAGTCTTTTCTTGTCTTCCACATCAGACTATTGTCACGACCCCTCTTTAAACAGCCTCCTGTTGGCTACATTTCTTCTGGGAGCTCAGTGATTCCCTACCTGACGCTCTTAACAGATCTTTCAGTGTTGTAATATTTTTCAAAAATTATTTGCTTCCTTCTCCTTTCTTAATGCCTACTTCTTTGCCAATATTCCCATGAAATACTGCCATCCAAAGGGGAAAATAATATAAAGTCATCAGAGTATAGAAAAAAAAATCAAGAGTCGGAAAAGCCATAAGGAAGTTGAGAATTCCAGCATTCTCTGGGACAGAAAGGCAGCTCTTCCCAACAGGACTTCTTTTTCCACGCTGTCCTTTCCTATGGGCATGTTGCATTTCTCTATGTAGAGACTAGTGGGAAAAGCTTCGCAGGAGGTCATCAGAGTTGTCCCTTGATACCACCGATGGAGGGAGTGGGCCTTGCAGGTGTGACCATCCCCCGGACCCTCAGGGAGACAGGATTCAGGGAGAAAGGGCTTCCTTGACTCTCCACAGTGCTGCTGCATGTCCAACCTGGAATCTCAACACATATAGATTATTTTTCCAACAGTGAACAGTGCTGGAAAGGCCACAGCTAATTCCTTCCTGGTTCCCTCTCAACTTTAGTAACAACCACAGTGAAAACCTGGATTCCTGGAAGAAACGAAGTAGCGACTCTACTACTAACAGAAAGGTGTCCGGATGGGCGATCTTCCCTCCTGGGGTTTCTCAGAAAGTTCCTGGGTCTGTAAACTTTGGGTGGCCTGTGAAACACTCGGCCATGTTGAAATGACTTAAAAGGATTCCAAGAAGCCCTTGAGGTCAAAGTAAACAAAACAAAACAGAACAAAACAAGCAAACAATACTTACAACACATTTTTTAAAAAGTAGGCCAAATGTGGGGTTTTTTTGTTGTTGTTGTTGTTGAAAACTAAAATCCATTTGATTCCATCATCTTGGATGAAAGTGATTATTTTATGAGAAGGCCGAGTTCTTTAGAGACGGTGTTGTGCCACGCGTGGTAACTGGTCCTGTGAAGGCCGTGACTCGGGGATGCTTCTGCTGTTGGCAGCTGTGGAGGAGAGAAAAGGGCTTCACCAGTCACAAACGTGTGTGATGCTCATAGATGTATTTTTAGTCACTGAAATACTCACTTTTCACCTTGTAACCAAGGCAGAGCTCGATGGGGCTGTCCACTTCCACACACACCTCTGGGCAGGCCTCTTGGACTTGGACAAGCAACTTCTTTTCCTACTCAAAGCTGGCCTTAATCTCTATTCTAATTGTATCAAATTTTACAACAATGGTGATGGCAGAGAGAAACTATGAGAAAAAGAGGGGGAGAGAGGTTGAAATTGGTTTACCAAGTGATGATTCTGCATGCATCGCTTAACTAATTTTACTAACAGGCCATTGCATGCTCTCCTGGCGCTTTCAGGAAGACCTGATGTTGTGGAAACCAATCTCCTAGGCTGGAAATTCCAAGTGGATTTGCTCAACATTTATTTATTCATTTTTTTTTAACCTTCAAGATTGTACATTTGGGTATATTTGCAGGAAAAGGTTTAATACCAGAATTATCATTGGTTTCTAGACATTTCTGGAATCCTGTTAAGGGTTCCAAAAAGGATAGTTTAAGTATTTTCGGTCTTCTCAGATGGTCCTGGTGCCTCTAAGAGGACAAGGAGACGGCTCTGAGATCGTTATTAATGAATTTTCCTTGATCACACAAAGGCAATGTGAGAAGGGTGAGCGGGAGAGGATAAACTAGACGGTGGTGCTGCCTGAATCCAGACACATCGAGACAAGTGTGAGCTCTGGGAGGTGAGCTGGGAGGTGGTGGGAGTCCACAGGGACTGTTATGCCATCTGTGTAATCGCAGTCCAGGGAGAGGGTGTGCGATTTGCCAGAAGAGAAACTGGAGAGATTTATTTGGTGGTGTAGGACCCATCTTCCTCCCGACGGCAGAAAATTGTATATAGATCCATGAGGCAGAGCTGGCAAGTGCATGCTGGAGATCTTTTTTGTTTTAATGACTGAAATGCCTGCACTTGATGTGAACATCAAAAGCTCCTGGAGCCAGTACAAGAACTCAAAGTGGACACACACGTCTCAGGAACGACATCTCTTTGCTAATGATGACGGGCTTTTTCAGGAGATTGTTCTATTGTTACTCCCTGAGTAGAGATTGTTTCACCGAAAAGTTCTTGAAGAATTTCTATAGAGGGTGACAATAACAAAGAAAATAACAGATGCAAGAACTGGGACAAATGGTGTTGTGTGATCAAGGACCTTAAGTTGTGGGCTTTCTGTTAATATCAAAACCCATTTAAGCAGTATTTTGTGAAGTAGCCAATAACTTTTGTGCCCAAAACACCTTAAACAGAGTGAAAATTATACAGGAATAAATCTGTGACTCCTTCACTAGGCACTGTCTTTCCTAGGATAATCTGGGCCACTGATGACTGCAAGGCGGCCGTGATAGGCGGGTGGTGGGCGGGAGGGCAGGGGACACTTGTCCCTGCCTCTGCTCTCCTCACTTCTTCTCTGGGAGCTGAGACAGGACTGTCCTCGTGTCCCTCTAGTCTTACTCTCTCCTTTGTCCCTGTGCTCCCTGGGGTTTCCGTTCCTCTCCATGTCATAGTCAGAACAGTCTGGGCTCCACATCCTAGCTTTGTCACTTACAGCATTAGGGGCAACACTTACTTTGACTTGCTGGTAGCCTAGAAATAAGGCCTGAGGCAACATTGTATGTGCTGTCACTTTCCTGGGAAGTGTCACCCTAGAGAAGCAGTAGTGAAGAGAAAGGGAGATGAAGGAAGAGCGAACACAAAGAGGGTGCTGCCGCCCTGCGCATGGCTCTGTGATAACGCCACGCACTGCCCGGTCTCTCAGGGCACCTTCGGAGAGACTGTGTGAATTGCCGTGTCCCCAGGCCACCCAGGGTTAGAGCTTGCTGGGTACCTCCCTCCCCTGTTCCCGTGGGTTGGGTGACCTGGTGGTCCATCCTCCCACAGCTACTGTGGACACCCAGACCCATGTTCGTAGCCACCTCGTAGCACGAGCCCCAGAAGCTGGACACACGGCCAGGAGGGGCTGGCCAAGGGCCCTGCCACCTCTCTGCATACTGTAAACTGGCGTGAATACCAAGAGGGTCCTACGGCAGACAGCGCCACGGCGACTAAAGCAAAGGCTTTGCGGCAAGAGGTGAGAGTTGCTAGGTGCCAGGTAAGAGGAAAGGAGCTTGTGCTCACAGCCACATGTCACGTCAGACTCTGGGGCATCTGTGGCAGGGAGCCCAGTGTGGGGAGCCAGAAAAGAGCCCCCTCCAGGAAGGATCAACACCTGTCCTCGTGGCCTCCCAGACCATGGCGTCCTCAAGAGCCACCCCCAGCTGGAAACCGGGGCTGCGTGGAGAGCGCAGCGGGGTGCTGTCTGTCCTTTGGAGAGCTTGTTTCTGTGTGAGTCAGATCAGAAGCTTTGCCGTGTCCTACTCTTCCTGTCACACGCCTCCCTCCACAAAGTTCTTCCCTCCGGCCACGTGCTGTGCCCAGCCCTCAGCCTGGATGCTAGGGACCCCTCATTTTGGAGTCGCCTCTTCTGCCAGGCTCCCTAAGTGGCCTCGCTGCTGATTTTCAAGGGTCCTAAAACCCACCCTCCTGTACGATGCCTTCTCCGACTGAATGAGAACGCCTTTCCATGCTCCTCACCTTCCAAGCGGAATGTCTGAGCGTGTCATCTGGGCTCTTCTGATGGCTTTGTTTGTTTGTGGCCCTGGCAGTTACCGTATTTGGAATTTTCTTCTGAAATATCGTGGACATCACTATTGTGAGCATTGTCTTTCCCAGGGCAGAGTGTTTGCAGCACCCCTAAGGGCAGGAGCAGAGCTCCCGCATGGAGGAAACACCAGGCTGTGCCCTAGATGGGGAGGAGGCAGAAGCTCCCTGGACCTGTGGTTTTTCTTCTCTTTTTTTTTCACTGTTGTTCATCAAGGCCTCCTTGTTGCCTGTGACCGTCTCACAGAGCGGTAGTCTTTCTGCTTAGTCCCACGACTCGCGGATCCTTAATAAGGTACAATGTGCCCTGCAATAGAGTAATGATATGCACCCCCTAACTCCACCTGGACTAGGATGGGGCAGAGCTGCAATTGGGTCCCGGGGACCTGAGCTGGGTCGGGAGAGGAGGAAGTGTCCAAGTGTGGAAAAAGTCAAAGGACATGTCTTGGGGGGGCTTAAAAACAGCAAACCCAAGTGCCACCATTAAATTGAAGGGACAGCTTTCAGATTGGCCAGTGGAGGCAAAGGCAGGATTAGGAGCCTGTGATGAGATGGGAGGGGCAGCCAAGGCGCGTTTCTGATAGCGGGTCCTGCCTGTCATGGCCATCCCCGGACAGACAGCACGTCGGTGTGAAGCAGAGTGCAAATACAATGTTGGGACAGGACGGGACGACCAGAACTACCACGGGGAGAGGGCGCTTTAGCAAGGGACATGCTGGCCTTCGTAGCTCCAGCTGCTCCCGGGCAGGTGGGGAATAGACTGAAGCCTAAGTAGACTGGGCCAGGGACGCAGGCAGTGCAGGTGGGGCCTGGCTGCGCCGGGCTCTCGGGCCGATACGTGTGTTTCACAACCAGTAAATGTGAAGCCACGTTCACCTTCCGCCCAGAAAGGCGCCTACGCCTATTCCCGCTGTCGCGCAACCCCAGATAGCCCCGGTTTCCTACTGAGTGCCAGAGTGCTCATATTCCTTTGGGAAGGGGACCTCCTTTTCTTCATTTCAATAGAGGGACTTTTCAGCTTACAGCCTGGGTGGGGGTGTGGTCTTCAGGGAACGCCGAATTTGCTGTGCGTGTGGCTGTCCTCAGCCTCTGTGTTGTGGAAACTGCAGCTTCCCGTGGTTTGGACATTTGACATCTACACAGGACATTCAAAGAGCTGGAGTTCAGGCTCCCGGGAAAAAATAGCTAAATTGATGACTAACTTTACATCAGTAGCTTTTCAACCATAGGAATTGGGAGCTACAAGAGCACACGGTGCTGCTCCACCCGGGTGCTGCCTCACCCGGGCCCCACCCTTTGCCTGGAGAGAGATTTTTGAGCATCTCTTTGAGAGAGGGCGGAGAACTCAGAGTCACCAGCTGCACAGCCCAGCTGCCCATGGGCCAATCCCAACACGGGTGCTGGGAGTTACTGTCCACTGGGCACAACTGACCAAGATGGTTGAGTAACACAGCCACTTGCTATGCCCCAGAGGATTGTTTAGGAGGAAAATGGGGTGGCTTTTCTTGCTTAGTATATTCTTACTGGGAGGTCATGACCCACCTTCTTATTGCCTACACTTGTATTTGTGCACCATAAGGAATAATTTCCATCTCACTCTCCCCTCGCCTTTGCTGGAACATGTAGAAATGTCCGTGTTCAAAATGAAATGCTCTTGTTTTCTTGGCTGAATATCAAGACTTTTCCAGATTGTCAACTCCTTAAGAGGGGAGAAGCATAAAATCCAGCTGTAGAAACCTAGAAGTGACCTAACATGATCCAGGTGTTTCCAGTTTTCTTAGGGAAAAGGCGAGTACGTGCGTAATGCCAGATTGACCACGTCTAGACGACACTGGCCGGCAACGTTAGGCTGCGGATTACGGCTTCCCGGGGGTGTGAGCGCGTCCCCGGTGCGTAACAGCTATCTCTGATTTACCAGAATTGGTTTCGTGGCGGTATTCTGAAAGCTTGCAACCATGCGTTTCTCCTTCCTCCATCTTGCTCAATGCAGATAAGAAGGATTTAAAAGCAGTAAACCTATAAAGACAACGTGGTGGGATGGAAAATGCAGGGAGAAGTCAGAGAAGTGGGTTTTGTCCTTCCTTCAGCCACTTGACAGCCATGTGTCTGTGGTGAGTCTGCAGTCTCTTTGCTCTGTTTTTTCAACCCATAGAATGGACAGAACACCCTACTATAAAATGGAAGCATTTTGTTAAGGACAGACTTATTTGTACGCAAAGCTTGGACAAAGCTATGGAACACGCGTGTCAGTGGTCTGCAGGCTTACCTACTAAGTCTTCAGTAACATTTCGACCCAGCATCCATTGACTAGATACAGGCTACTATAATTTTAGATTACGTTTTTTTTAATGGGTTAAAATCAAAAGAGTATGGCAGAATAAAGTAATTCCCCAGAATGAATACTAAAATGCCTGCCATAGTGTACATGTACCATAGTTTGTTAATCCATTCCTGGATTGGTGGGCATTTAGGTTGTTTCCACATTTTGGTGATCGTAAACTGAGCTGCAATACTATTCAGCCATCAAAAAAAATGGAGACTTTACAGCCTT
>CAUYRH010070972.1:15000-24173 GCA_963574655.1 Perodicticus potto | reverse complement strand
CTAAGAGGAAAAAATAACAAATATAAAAAGAGGTAAAAGAACCTAGACAGCATTGCAGAAATGATAATCGAGTGTGCAAATGTGGTGGTCCTGCCTGCCCACATGGTGGCTATTGGGTGTCACACGCTGTCCTTCACTCTTTTTTTTTTTTTTCACATAAATCTATTGTACAATAAAAAAAAAAAAAAAAAGTTCCTTGACATTCTGAAATAGAACTATTCAGTGGTTTCCTAATAATTTTGTACATGCTCTAGAAAAGAAACCTAATGAGTTTGGGTAATCACATAACAAAAAGCTTATACCAAAGTCTTCCTTTTCCACATGGCAAATTCACTCATCTTTCAAAAATTCACCTTACATCTCTCTCATCTCTCCTGCATCATGAGAGGGATCCATTTACACCTCTCTTTGGAAGAGCTCTAAACTTTGTTCTTCCTAAGTTAAAAAAAAACTCCAACTTTAAATGTCAATGTTTACCCTGCCATCCTAGAATCATTCTTTAGTGTCATTATATCACTTTGTTCGTAACATTAAACCTTGGACAGTTATTTATTATATAATAGTACAGTTATATGTATCTATTTTCCTGTTTGTGAATTCCTTGATAGTATGAGTTATTTATTTCTGTATTTTATTTTAATAGATAGTGCCATGACCTTGCAATCAATAATTTTTCCTAAAATAAAATAATTAAGGTGAGAACTAACATTTCTAGCCAAGATAGAGTAACTGTAACTTACATTACAAATGAAAACTACATGAAACAATGATTTTGAAGACAGCATTCATCAAGTAACAAAATACAGAGGTCTTAGGTAGAGGGAACACAAAGGAGGTGAGCCCTAAAACTTCCCAAACTAAGCATCTGTAAATATTGGTATTCATTGAGGTCCTGGAACCAATCCCCTTTGAAAACAGACAGGCAACTGCATTTGTCCAAACTTATCAAGCTGTAAACTTTACTTTTTTTTTTTTTTTTTTTGGAGACAGTCTCAAACTATCACCCTGGATAGAGTGCCGTGGCATCACAGCTCACAGCAACCTCCAATTCCCGGGCTCAAGCGAGTCTCCTGCCTCCGCCTCCCAAGTAGCTGGAACTACAGGCACCCACCACAACACTCGGCCATTTTTTGGTTGCAGCCGTCATTGTTGTTTGGCGGGTCCAGGCTGGATTCGAACCCGCCAGCTCAGGTGTACGTGGGTGACGCCTTAGCCTGTTGAGCCACAGGCGCCGAGCCAAGCTGTAAACTTTAAACACATGCAGTTTACGGTATGTCAATTATACCTCTTAAAATAAACAAGTCCTTAGGCATGCCCATTGTAATTTTTTCTTCTATATTTCATGTTAACAATGTCTAAGACTTTTTTCTGTGCCAACCACTATGCAAAGCATTTCATATTTCACGTTTGAAAGTAAACCATGTAAAACACCACCCTTATTTAACTAATGAACAGAAAACATAAGGAAATTGAAGTACAAAGAGGCTGAGTAGTATTGAAAAATAACTTGAAAAATAACTAAGAACCAAGAGTTCTGCCAGTATCTCACATCTAGTAAGTAAAGAGATTCAAATGCAGGTTTGCTTTTCTACAAGGCCAATGATCTTAATCATTATACTCTATAATATTATATCATCTAAAGGAAGGATTAAGAAGATAGCCGAGGTAGTGAGCTAAATAAGGATCTCCTAAAGATATCTATATACCATCCCCAGAACACGTAAGTTATTTTACAAAGGACTTTGGAGATATGATTAAATTAAGAGTCTATAGAGAAGAGGGCATTATCCCTGATTAGTCTAATTAGGTCAGTATAATTATAAGGGTCCGTATAAGAGGGAGGGAGGGAGGCTAGAGTAAGAGAAAGCAATGTGATGATGAAGCAGTGGGGAAAAAAGGAGATTGATAACAGGCACACAGGTCAAAAGAAATCTGAAGATGCTACCTGCTGATTGGAAAATGGAGGAAGAAGCCATGAAGGAAAGAATTAAAGCAGCTTCTAGAAGCTAGAAAAATCAATGGATTCTCTCCTAAAATCTTGCCATCTATTCAATATTTGTGCTGTTCCCCCAATTCAAATTTTGAAATCTTGACTCCCAATGTTATAATATTAGGAGTTGGTAGCCCTTGGGAGATAATTCAGTCATGAGAATAGAATTCTCATGAAAGGTAGTGCCCTTATAAAAAGAGACCACAAAGAACTCTTGAGCTCTCTTTCTACTGCATGATGATACAACAAAAATTCAGTAGTCTTCAACCTGGAGGAAATGAATATGAACCATGCTGGCTGGCAACTGATCTTGGACTTGTATCCTCCAGAACTTACAAGAAATAAATGTTTCTTGTTTCGGTAACCCAGTCCATGATAATTCATTATAGCAAAATAACTCAACCCTTCAAAAGGAACATAGTCCCACTGACCCATTTCAGACTTCTGAACCTCCAAAAAAACTGAGTTATTCAAGCCACTAAATTTGTAATTATATTACAGCAGCAATGAGAAACTAATACTGGCTCTATAGTCAACGTAGTTCTTTGTTTCCAACAGTAAGTGCTCCATGTAATTAGGCTTAAAGTAAAAGCGCCTAATAATTATGGGGGTGACTTTAAAACAATATGAGTTCCTTGGTGGGTGTGAAGGGAAACAATGGTATCAGAAATCTCATAGTGAGTCTGGGAATGATCTGGTGTAACTAAATAATACTAAATACAGGCTGGAACCAAACAAGCTATTGTCAGTGTTTATAACTCAATCCACTCGTGTCTTTTGTTTTACTATGTTTTTGTTTGCTTGTTTGTTTGTTTGGAGACAGAGCCTCAGCTGTCACCCTGGATAGAGTGCCGTGGCATCACAGCTCACAGCAACCTCCAATTCCTGGGCTCAAGCAAGTCTCCTGGCTCCATCTCCCAAATAGCTGGGACTACAGGCGCCCGCCACAACACCCGGCCATTTTTGGTTGCAGCCGTCATTGTTTGGCGGCCCGGGCTGGATTCGAACCTGCCAGCTCAGGTGTATGTGGCTGGGCGCCTTGCTTGAGCCACAGGTGCCGAGTCAGTTTTTCTATGTTTTTATTTGTCTGTCTGGCCTAGATCCCATGAATGAGAGAATGCTAAAACAAATGACAAACATAAGACTTGATTTTCCAGTACACTTCAATCTACATTTACTATAGATCTAAATTGTGAAATCTGTATTTCCTTACTTCATTCAATGTTTATTAAGTATGTATAATATTCCAGACAATATTCACAGCACATTGCAATGAACAAAAATATAGTTCTTTTCCTAATGGCATTTATAAGAAGAAAAAGACACGTTCAATGGCAGGATACCTAAGCTAGGTGGGGAAACAGAATAAGGAAAGGTCATGTTTTCCATGATCTTTATATTTTCAGAGAGTACTAGCTGTTTATTTTGTAGAATGAGTTCTAGATATGAGTTTGTATGTTTTTTTCCTAATCAGATGATGGATCTGCATTGTTAACAAGGAAAGTTCTTATTCTGTCCTCAGTGCAGAGTATCAGGAGGTATATGATAGCAATATGTCTTCCTACTAGCAGCATTAACATTGATCATTTAGTTACTTTGGAGTCATGTTTCTCCACTATAAAGTAACTATATTTCTTCCTTGTAATAAATAACAATCTTGTTGGGAGATACATTATTTCATTAAAAAAAAAAAAAAAAAGGACTTCTATGCTCCCTCTATTACCTAATCTTGGTAAGTAAGTTCATAGAAGGTTGAGTCCACAAGAAAAAAAGGGAGAGAGACAAGGACTGCCAGCAAAAAGGAAAGTGAATCTATGTGTGCTAAAACTGAATCTAAATGAATGTCTGAGCACAGTGAACTGGCAATAGACAACTATAATAAACTGTTGATTAGCATAGTGTTTATAAAAGAAGTGTTTAGGAAAATTAATGCACTAGAGCAGGGGTCCTCAAACTACAGCCCGTGGGCCACATGGGGCCCACCAGCTGTTTTTGCCACTGCTGCCTGTCCTGCTGAGCAGCGGGCTAGTCCCAAGCGGCAGGCCGCAGTGTGCATGTGTGGAATGTGCACCACACTCTCCAACTCCCCTCCTCTCTGTCTCTCGACTCCTCCTCTCAGACTCTTGATCAGAGGAGTCACCAGCTTGCCTGGGCACAGCCTGCTGCTGCCCGAGGACCAAGGTAAGGACAAGTTAGGATTTTTTTTTTTTTAATTAGGAGGTCTATTTTTATTTTATTATTTATTTATTTATTTGCAGTTAGTAGGGCCTTTTTTTCCAGTTAAAGGGGGGGCCTTTTTTTTTCTAGTTAGGTCTTTTTTTTTTTGCAGATGAGGCACCTTTTTTTTTTTTTTCATTTTAAATATTGCATTTGTATTTATTCCATTCTTTTTTTTTCTTTGCAGTTTTGGGCCAGGGCTGGGTTTGAACCCAGCACCTCCGGTATGTGGCACTGGTGTCCTACTCCTTTGAGCCACAGGCGCTGCACCCATTTTGTTTTTTTACTTCAAAATAAGATATGTGCAGTGTGCATAGGAATTTGTTCATAGTTTTTTTTAAACTACAGTCTGGCCCTCAAACTGTCTGAGGGACAGTTAACTGGCCCCCTGTTTAAAAAGTCTGAGGACCCCTGAACTAGAGAATGGAGATTTTGGATACAAGAATAGAGGGTAAAGTTTCTAAAAAATCTGAAATGCAAAGCAAAGCATTAAAGGACTTTTCTTAAAAAAAAAATTAAAAATGGACTTTTCTAACATCAATTTCTAGGAATGCTTATTTGGCTAGTCAAAATCAATTAGAGAAAAATCCAATCATTGACTATTAAAACACAGTGATTTTTTTTTTTACTTTTGGCTACATTAAAATAAGCTGGGGAGCTTCTTAAAAATGCCAATGCCCAAGTCTTTTTTTCAGACGAATTAAAACAATTCTGGGGGAAGGATATAAATACCAGTATTTTTTAAATGATCCCCTGATGGCTCTAGTAGATAGCTAGCATTGAGAACTATTGGACTACAGGATCCAATAGATTTGTGGCAGAAACTGACAAGAGGCACCCATAGCGATGAAGTTTCTATCTCTTCTTTTTGTTTGCAAGTTATCCTCTGCTGACAATAAGCATTCTGCTTTTGTAGAAATATATACTTACTAAGGTACTTATAAACCTCAGAAAAGTAAATGTAAAACTAAGAAAATGTACATTTAAAATTTCTTAAGCTATTATTATAAATAATCTTAGAGTGAAGGTAATTTTCAGTATAACATAACCCTTTATTATTCTAAAATTATTACAATTTAATTTTTAAATTTTTTAGAATAATAAATATTCTTTATTAAAATGTTCCCTTTGGAAAGTTTGAAAATCATCATCTGGATGAGAGATATAAGTAAACACATTCTCAACACACAATACTATAGAACTGGTTAACATGATACCAGAAAATAAAAGGTAATTCAAACCATACTCAAAGTAACAATCTGTTAAATTCTTAGTTACATGAGGGTAGTCTCCTTGTCTGCCTCTTCTACTATTACAGACTCAGCAATCTGCAAAAAGCCTGGCACATAATAGTTGTCCAATAATTAGTTCTATAATTAATTTATTTTAAAACTTAATTAGATAGAAATGCATCAATAGAAGGAAAAACGGAAGGAAAGCAAAGGGAAGGAAAATCCCTTGGAATGACTGACAAATACGAAACTGAAAGTCAGTCAGTCAGTCATACTCTAAGTGGTCAACTGGGAGTCAGGACAGCAGGATTTGAGTCTCAGCTTTGTTAGTGATCAAACCTAGAGCAGAATCATTTAACCACCCCTGTACTGCTTGCACATCCATAAAATGAGGGAAGGCGTGAATGAGATGATTTCTGCTATGATATATAGTACTAAGTATCTGTGTATGTGACTAAATCAGGTATTTTCAAAGAGAGCAGAATCAATCTAAGTATTGATTTTAAGACAGAGGATGAATTTGGTAAGAATTTATTAAATTAAAAGTTTAAAGTAAAAGAATTTCTAACTCTGAACATACAATTCAAATTTCTGATTGTATGTTTGGTAAAAAAATTAAATTATTGTATATCCGGATATTTCCTATTTAATACCAAGTTCTAATTCAAAGTTATCCAAAACTAGAGAAGTACACCACCAGAAAAAATAACAATAGGAATTCTTTTGGTGTTTTCTTATGTATTTATCTCAGCAAAAGTAACAAAAATATACAAAAATTATAAGAATATCTGAAATGCCACATATCTTTCACCTAAATTTCCCACTATTCAAATTTTACTACATTTGCTTTGTCATGTTTCCTCTACTTCAATTTCTCTCTGTGTGTATCTGTGCACAAGTATATTTTTGCTGAACCATCTGAGAGTTAAGAGAATCATGACATTTCAACCTTCATCTACATGGATTGCCTAAGTAACAAAGATGTTTTCTTTTATAATTACAACATAATTGTTATACCTCAAAAATTCGGTATTAATGCAATAAATATTTACAGCTATTGATTTTGTTGGATTTTAATTAATCTCCAATCCCAGATCACGTTTGTATTAAGTAACATCTGAATATTAATATGTGTCATTTGCTAAATTAATTACTTTTAGATAATTCAATACAGAATGATGAGGAAGAACAGATGCTATAAAGAATCCTAGATTATGATTTGGGAGGTTAGGTTTCACTCTGATTTTACTATAACTGCAATAACCTATCACCTAAATACTTGTGGGGAATGATTTTCACATTATGAGATGTCTTGAACAGCAGTGAGTAAGAAACCCAGGAGCTCTTCATGTCCACTAGGATGTTACCATTTTTATCTGTATTATAGAAAGGGGTTCTAATTAAGAATAGTCATAAAAAAGGATTTTTGGTGGGTTTTGATTTGCTTATATAAAAAATAAGTTCGGAATAAATAAAAAATAAGCAAATATGTAAAAGATGGATGAAAGTGTAAAGAAAGGAAAAAATCAAATTCTCAAGAGTTAGAAAACAAGAAGTCAAATATGACTAATTTTTTTTTTGAGACAGAGCCTCAAGCTGTCACCCTGGGTATAGTGACAGAGCCTCAAACTACCACCCTGGGCATCACAGCTCACAGCAACCTCCAATTCCTGGGCTCAAGCAAGTCTCTTGCCTTCACCTCCCAAGTAGCTGGGACTACAGGCGCCCGCCACAATGCCTGGCCATTTTTTGGTTGCAGCCATCATTATTGTTTGGCTGGCCTGGGCTAGATTGGAACCTGCCAGCTCAGGTGTACGTGGCTGGCACCTTAGCCCGTTGACCCACAGGCGCTGAGCCAATATGACTAATTTTTTATTGTTCACTACAGCTGAAACAGCAAACTATAAGGTATAAAAACATAGGCATTATTCTAAAAAAGCTACGAATAGCTCTAAACCTTCATTTATTCTACTACAAAACAGAAATAATATTATAGTACCCCCTTTACAGGGCTGTTAAGAGGATTCAATAAAATAACCTTGTAAATGACTTAGCCAATCCCTCACAAATTGTAAGGATTCAAAAAACTAATAGCAACTAGTTATATTAAGAAACTGCATGATGGTTATGAGTACAGACTCTGGAGTCAGAATGCCTGGGTTCAAATGTTAACTACTCAATTTATTGGCCCTTTGATCTCAGTCAAGGGACAACTCCTTAAGCCCCAGTTTCTTAGGGTCAATTCATACTATCTCATTAGTTTGTTTTCAAGATAAGGTGAGATGACCCTTATAAAATACTTGGCAAGCTGGTGGTTGCTGTGAGTTGTGACACCACGGCATTCTACTGAGGGCAACAAAGTGAGACTCTGTCTCTTAAAAAAAAAATACTTGGCACATGGTTGACTCTAATTAATTACTAAATAAGTGGGAGTTACTATTGACATCATTATTGTAATTATTATAAATACAGAATATCTAGATCTAGATATTAACACATGAAGGTCTAAATATTTTTTTTCAAATTCTTGAGTAAACTTTTACAATCATAAAATCTTAGAGTGGAAAAGGATCTTACTATCCAATGAATTTATTTTAATAGTGATATGCTCTATATTTACATCATTTATTTGTGTAAACATTTCCCTTCTTTAAACCTCAGGCCTATGCAAAAGACTATAATCTCTAATCTGTAATTTGTATGGAATAAATAAATGTATATAGAAATTAGGATCGTATTACTTTTTAACTTATTGTCACATAATGAATTATTAAAAATGCCAGAAACAGAAATACAGGCCTCAAACTGGGTAGTGTTCTTTCTATGGTATCATGGTGATCTTTTATTAGAGAAGATTAAAGATTTTTTAAAGCCTTTTAACCCCCTAAATATTTCCTTATTCATGATCAATTACAGTGAGAAACTGTAAACATTGCTTTTTAAGCTATTTATTTGTAATTATATTCACTTTTCTATTTTTTCTATTAGATAAAAAGTTCTATGAAGACAAGAAACATATCTACTTTATCCTTACTGATTTCTACAGTACCTTATTGTGCATACTAAGTGTTACACAGCAGTGTTAAATAAATGTGAAAAGAAGAATTGTTCTAATAGGTGGGAGAAACAAAATTTGAAACCTTCAAATAGCAGCTATTGTTAATAGGCTTTCCTGGTCCTGAAGTAGAAGGCTGCCCTGACAACAAACTAAACCACTGCCAAAAACTACAACAAGATTGTTAAAGCCCGAAGACCTCCAAGCTACAACTTGGAATTTATCGAATGAATCACAACATTTTCTAATCTGAAAATCCAAAAGTTAATTGTTACAGAAAAGTGTTGTTTATAAATAGATACCAAAATTTCCAAGTCTACAACTATTATGTACAGTACGTCTCTTTGCAGACGTATTCTACTTCTATTACATTCTTCTTAGTCTTGGAATAAATCTCATCCTACATAAAATACTTTACCACTAGTTATAACAAAAATATTTTGGATTTTATTGTTCAAAATGTATTCCTACTTTAATTGCAACAAATTTATCTTAGTTGGCATGCAGCATAATGAAAATTTCAAGACAAGCAATTTGATCAACCTCTACACCTGAAAATAATTTTAACACTTAGCACTATGCTAAGAACTACAGAAATTACAGAGACTAAGATATTATAATCTACACAAATCCAGAATACTGTCAAATACTAAATCCTGCAATATAATTGTTCATTAGG
>CAUYRH010070972.1:0-10000 GCA_963574655.1 Perodicticus potto | reverse complement strand
GCTAGCATACATTTTGTCAACTGCATTTTCTTACATAGCTACCTAAAAAGAAGCATTAAGATCTACAGATTTACTTTATTGGGAATTAGTACTGAAAGTGACTATTTAAAAATAATTTTAAACCATATTAGGGAGGAACCAGGTGTTCTAAATAAGTAACAGTTGATTGTGACATAAAACAAAATATAATGACAAAGAAATAATGTGTAGGCAATGTGCTTCATTATATCTTGTTTTTAATAAAATGTAAGTTAGGAGATTTATAGAGAAAATATTAATTCCTTAATATTTTCTTTTCAATGAGATATTCTTCATTGTGGCTCTGAATTAAAACTGAACACATTAGAAATCTAATAGTTATTTTCATTTGGGATGAAAAAGTAAAAAATGTTCTGTGGGTTTTTAGAAAGACTAAAATGTCAAAATTTACTTCAATTGTTTTTAGTTATATGAAATAATAAAGTTGATACCTTTGAAAAATGCTTTTACCAAAACACCAATTATTTCCAAATAAATACATTTCACATCTGTTTAGCTCTTTAAGATATTTTACTACATCAAACTCACTTCAGAAAAACAATGTTTTCATTTTGATAGCAAAAGTACACTCTGCTATAAAAAGGTATAGCTATCAATAGGAAGAATTCTGATCTCATAAAAATGACCCATGCAACACTTGGCAAAATAAGTTACCTAAGGCTTTTTACTTAAATAAATAAATGAATTAAAAAATTGTAAAACCTGTTTGAGGTGGAAAAAATAACATTTAAAATAAATTCAATAAATACGTATTGTGTCAAGCACTATACCTCAAGTAATATCCTAATTTATTCAGGATCTGATATTAAAATGATTGCATCAAATTTGTAACATTAAAGCTCTTTGAAACATTAAAACCCTCAATAGAACCCTCCTCCACGAACAGGTTTTCAGATGTTGCAAGATAAGACACTCCAGATCACTGACCCAGTGAAATACATCATTTCTATGGCCACTCTTGTGCCTGAGATCAACTGGAATAGGATTCAAACAAACAAACAAGGCTCCTATCTTTATTCTGTCCTTTTGTTCTCAAGTCCTTTGAGACTAGGTTACCTAAGGCTTTAGGTAACTTATTTTGAGAACCTTTTTTCCATTGAATACAAAAAACTATAACCCCAGAAACGTAATTCATTATATGTAAATATTCTTTAAAATAAACATGAGATATATCTACTCTATATTAGTGAATATTTTTACTCAATCAAAAATATCCTATTATAAGTAGATTTCAATTCAAATTTTTAAGTTTAGATTTCTAAAAATTAAAATTATTTTCTATTTACTAAAAAATTTCTTAATTCTAGATTTTGATGTCTGCCAGACATGCAAGTTGATTAAAATACAAGTGGGAGCTAATTATATTCTTACGTAATATAGAAATAATTTACTATTTTTGCTTTTTGTTGTCTTCTAGAAAAAGTTAATGCAAAAATGAGAAATTAAAACTTTTTCTAATGGGAGAATATAAAAGTTTTGTTCATTAATATCACTTAAAAGAGTCAAACATGTTTTTCTAAGATGTGTAGTAAAAACTACTCCATGGAGAATAAATTTTATAATTTGTCTAAGTTCCTTAGTTCTAAAAGATAATTTAATTACTTGTTTCTAAAAAGTAGAATAAAAAACAGTATGTTCAGTTTGGCTATTTTAAAGGAAGTAGACATATTGAATATAATTTTAAAGAAAGTATTTAACCAAGTTTATCATCACAGTCCTGTAATTTACCACACAGTTCGAAAAAATAACACATTTAAACATAAAATGTATGTGTTAAGAAACTCAAAAGTATAATATAGGAAATACTTTTTTAAAATAAAATATTGTATTTTCATACATTTACCTACAAACATAGCAATTAAAGTAGTTTACATTAACTGCTTCCCTTAGTAATTCACTTCTAAATGAATAAACATGTGTAGATTAAAACAAATATTCTCTCACAAAGTAGTTCAGGAATCTGAAATATCTACAAAGATCCATAACTGCACACATACTGATTTTCTCTTTCCCCTTTGTTTTAAATTCATAGTAGATGATAAAATATGAAATTAAATTACTCTTTCCTTCATCTAGCCTTGATCATATCCCAAAGTCTAAACCTAGGCCATCTAGAAAAAATCAGTGGCTAAATCCCAAAGGGTATCCTTTACCTCACTGCAGAATTTCCCCAGGCTCCATGCTTGTCTGTGAGAATGTTGATAACTTTCTGGATTAGTTGAGTTGCTGTAACATGGTCTCGATATTTTGCAGCTCTTATCAAATGATCACACATTTTCTCATCCTCTCGTTTGTCTGCAGAATACTGCGCACACAATGACTTGGGTAGAAATAAAGAAATATTTATTAATACATTAAAATATGGAAAAAAACTTAAATGCATTATGAAATCTTTAGCATGAATCAAAACAACCAAAACTTTAAAGCTACTTTTATATCCTGCATTAACCTAAATTGACTGATGTTTAGTGACCTGCCATTTCAGTAAAACATCCCCAATATTTTCTATCTCTGCAATCAATCATAAGATATACTCAGAAGTGGTTAACAACTCAGCAGAGACCTAAACAATGAGAAGTCAGGCAGGTAAGATGCAGGTATCCCATCATTACAAAAACCCCAAGAAACAATGAATAAGTAAAGAGAATAATGGTAGGAAATGAATTTGAAGAGGTAGACAGGGCTGCATCATCTGTACTGCATAGTTGTGGTGAGGAGTTTAGAGTTTATTTGAATGTAATAGGATACCAATGGATGGTCTTAAAGCAATGGAGTGATGTGATTGATTTACATATTAAAATAATCACTAAATTTCCCACTTTGAGAACAGATTACAGTGGCAGAAGAGAAGAGAAGTGGGGAGACAAGTTGTCATGTCACTGACAGGTCCAGAAAAAAGACAATACTAGCTTCCAATGGTAACAGCTAATTCTCAACATCTTTAGAAAATAAATAGGTCTTTTAATAAAATCCCAGCTATGCAAGATGTACCAGCAGCACTGGAATCACCTGGGAGCTTATTAAAAATGCAAAACCTCAGGTCCCACCTCAAACCTCTAAATCAGTATTTGGATTTTAAGGCAATACTAAGGAGATTCATTTACGTACATTAAAGTTTGAAATGTACTATCTTAGCTATCATTAATTCTGCCAAAAAAAAAAAAAAAAAAAGCTTAGAATTCTTTGGCAATAATCAGATATAAAATAACTTCTAGTTTCTAAAATGTTTATTCCTTTTTTTGGAATTCAGATATTTGTGATGTCACTTTTATAATATGCTGTTTATAATAAGAAAATATAAAGATTGTTATAAACTAGATCCTTCATTTTATTCACAAAACCTAGTAGACTCCTCCCCTTAACTTGCAAATGTAAGTTCACAAATACATACACACACACCCTCTGCTAGACAAGTAACAAATTTGATGTTGGGACAAATATTACTAGTTTAGTTATGTGATACACATTGTGGTTGCCTGCTTCTCCTACAGTATACCAGTTTGGATACTTTTTGCCACCCACTATCCCCACCACTTCCCCAGCAACAAAGCAAGGTCCTGATCATGGTAAACCAGGGGTATCCAACCTGCCCACAGGCCACATGATGATTTTGTAAGGAATTGTTTTGCTGTTCTGTCATATATCATGAAAAGCACGCACAGACCTTTTTTTTTTTCTTTTATTGCTAATCAGTGTTTGTGTATTTCATTGGCCCTTCCAAAGAGTAGCAGAGAAAAAAAATGTTAGACAACCCTGTGGCCTAAACTAATCAGGTTAATAATCATATCCACATTGACTAACTGGCTCAGGGAAAGGCATTTGATGTAATTAGTGCATTAAAGGCAAAATTCAGATTTTTTTTGAGACAGGATGTAGTTCTGTCTTGCAGACTCCAGTGCAGTGAGCTCATCATACGTCACTACAACCTCAAACTCCTGGTCCTGTCCCTTGTCCTCCTGCCTTAGCTTCCCAAGGAGCTGGGACTATAGGTGCTCCACCATGCCCGACTAATTTTTCCATTATTTTGTAGTCAGTGTCTTGCCCTTGCTCAAGCTGGTCTCAAACTCCTGGCCTTATTTATTCCTCCTGCCTTGATCTCCAAAATTGTTAAGATTACAGGAGTAAGCCACTGCACCCAGCTGAAATTCAGATTTTTGTTGGATAGTTCAAACCTTCCTCGCGTGGTGTAAGAGAGGAAGTGCATAACTACAGGAGTGTTGGAAGCTCTCTCTGTACTATGAGAGAAGCTGGCCTGAGGATAAAGCCAAACTCAGAAACAGAACTATAAGAATTATAGAAAAATAGAGCTTATTCCAGATGGAATCATGAATTTCTGGATCAATCAATACTAATGACCATTGTACCTTTACGGTTTCTGTAAGATTTTTTTAGGAGCCAATAAACTTCCCCTGCTCCTTATGTGCTAGTAGAACAACCAAAAGAAGGGGGCAGCAACCCAACAAATACAGAGTTTATGCATATACGTAAAGAATTGGTTATCTTAGTCTGTGGAAAATAAAGTTCATGTGTAATTTTACATAGTAAACTAATTTAAATTGCACACAAACTTTATGTCCACCCTGTACTATGCTATAGAGATCAAAGGCTGAATTTAATAATGGAGGAATTTGAGAAGATAAGTTATTATTGGGTGGGAATAATGGGAACTATTAGCAAAGCAAGGCAGAAAAAACATGAATCATTTTCAGGGAGGAGAAATAATATAGTTTGAACCAAGTGCAAAATACAGGTAGAAAAAGTAATAAATTGAAGAAATTTTGGAATGCAGAATGAGGACAGAAAAAATATCACTAAAAATAATAGTGGGTTTATAGGAATAAACATAAGATTGGGAAGCAAAATAAAAACCAGATGACAGTATCCTGGCTTAAATGTCCTGCTAGTCTCAAGCAACTAACAAATTTATCTCTTTAAGTCTAAATGTCCTTGTCTGCAAAATCAGGTGATTACAATATCTCTAAGAATTTTTCAAATAGACAATGTTGGGCAACCGCTATAAGAGTGCTTGAGAATACTTCTATATAACCTCTAAGTGATGCACATTGGTAAAAAATTAATTATTTATTTAATCTACACATTGATGTGGAGAGAATAAGTCATTATTAAGAAGTAAATTAATTTGCAAGAAATTAAAGCCAAATGTCACATACTTTTTTAAAAGACTGAGCCAAACATACTTCAGAAGAATTAAGTTTGTTAAAAACATGATTTGAGTATATGAAAAAAAAGTTAAAAAACATCTGAAGGGGCAAGAGTTTAACTAGGGAATTATTCTGTTGTAACAAAAATGACAACAGATATATGATATTTTCAGATATTCATTCAAGACCTAAGAAGGATACAATATATTACTTCAAATCTAACCCAACCACAAATTGAAATGAACATGAACAGTACCAAGTGGCAGGCAGACATTTCCAGAATTTTATACCTTAACATGGTCCACTACATATGTATCTCCCCTTCTCTAATTTTACCTGATATGGGGAAATTCAAATTATTGATGAAATTTAGAAAATCACTGGTTTTGGTACTCTCATGAGACATCTCATACCTTCATATTAAACAGTACTGAAAGTATCAAAAAAGGCATTACTGAACAGCCCTTTATTTTATTAATATTAAAATAATTTAGCTTTATCAAATTACATTTCACAAACATTTGATAAATTATTAAAGTTTTCTTTCAAAAGCATAATTCTAAAAACAAGGACTCTAGGTAAGCTAAATAGCAAATTGGTTTAAAGTGTTCTTTAATGGATCCTCCTTTACAATTTCAACAGCAACTTTTCATACATGACATAAAATCTATAGATATAAATCACATTAAAGGGCTATTCTTTCCTGATTATCAATCTCTGTCTCTTTGTGGAACATTAGAGTCACATCTGACTTCAAAACATGATAAAAGAAAATCAAACAAGAATGCTTTTGTAAAGGCCTATTGCTTTATACTATAATTTGAAGAGGTTCTTTTTAAAAGCTAATACTAAATTCTGTGTATGATATTTCATTCAAAGTACAGATGAGGAATATCTACCTCATGATCAAATATATATTATTTATCAATGGTTCACATTTGTGTATATTTATGTGCTTATGTTCAGAAGTTGAGTGGAAGTATCTCAAGGGACTCTACCAAAAAAATGCCATTTACCAATAAAGGGTCAGATCTCATATGTTCACTCAACTTTATTTTAGGCAACATTTCTTTACTTTACATCAAATTTTTTGTTTTCCTATTTTGTACACCATTTAAACTAGATAACATAATATCATAACATGACCACAAAAGTATCTGAATCTAAAATGAAAGGAAAAAAAAATCTCAAGAACTGAGAATTCAGTTGTATTTGGTTACTGCTAAAGAAACCTAAGATTTATTACTGTAGAATTAATAAATTAAATATAAGATAAACAAATTTCCTTCTTAAAGAAAATTCAGTCACTTGCAGTAAAAAGATAAAGTGACTATTTTGGCTTCTTAAATGTAAACGAATGGAAACAATATCATATTTAATATTTCCTTCCAAACATCATGGCTCTACCTAATTTTACTATTCATCTTCTGCATAAAAGTACAGAAAGGACTAAACTTAAGTAGATTGCTCTATTTCCTCTTGTCATTGATCTGACTATCCTTCTTTTTAGCCAGGCTTTTTCCTTTATTATTCCCCATTATAAATTGCTGGCATTTTTCCAAGGCTTTCTCAAATGTCTCTTGGCAATATCATTCACAACCCATAACATTTCTTATCATTAATGTAGAACTACCTTTCAAATTTTTATTATTGATACACCTGTTTTCCTAAACTCTGAGCCTATATTTCTATCTGTACGATAATCTCTACTTGTCCCAAAGCACCTAAAATTTAAATGCATAAAATTACACCTACTATCTTCTTTTTTTTTGGAGATAGAGTCACACTTTGTTGCACTCACCATGGTAGAATGCTATGGCATTGTAGCTCACAGCAACCTCTAACTCTTGGGCTCAAGTGATCCTCTTGCCTCAGCTTCCCAAGTAGCTGGGACTACAGTGCCTGCCACAATGCCCAGCTATTTCTGTAGAGACAGAGTCTCACTGTTGCTAAGGTTGATCTCAAACTCACAAGCTCAAGCAATCCACCTGCCTCAGCTTTTCAGAGTGCTAGGATGACAGGCGTGAGCCACGACACCCAGCTTAAACCTACCATCTTCATATTAAACACATTATTATACTTTAAAAGGAAAGCTTTTCTATTTACTGTTATTTATGACTTCTCAATTTTCCTAACTTCACATCCCATTCATTCCATTTTGTAAACCTCCTTAATCACTCTTATTAATGCTCTTACACATATCTTTATTAGTTCACAACTCAGCTTTGAAATAATCTTTTAATTGGAGTCTCATAAACAGTTCCAGAGTTATTTTATTTCTAGAAGAATTTATTTTGGTATAGCATAGACAAGAATTTTCCTTCCCTTTTAACTCCCCCCATTTTAGCAAAGATGTATTTACAAACCTTACTCCCCCAAAATGACATGGCTACCTAAAAATATTGAAAATTTAGAACCAAATTTTACTAGCAAGAACTTGCGACTTTTAATTTAGTAATATGGTACATTATCTTTTATCATCCCTGCTATCCATCCTGTATTTCCAACACATTCATATTATATGCTACATGCCAACCCTCAACAAGATCTTTTATAAGGGCAGGGAAATATATTTTTCTTATTCCTTTTTTTAAAAAGTCTATTGCAGTGAAAGCTAGGACCAGAAGGACAAACTACTAGCGACAGGAAGTTATATAAAGAAAGACTTGGAAATACAGAGATCCTTTTAATTCATTGGCTAAATACATAGAATAAAACAAGATCTTAAAACATTCAAAATGATTAGAAATTAACAATTCACCTCCACATAACTAGGGATCAAAGATGAAATCACAAGGACAATTATAATAACTTGTGCAATCAGCTAAAGCACCATTTTAAAAGATTTATAGCTTTGGCTCAGTGCCTATAGCTCAGTAGTTTGGGCGTCAGCCACATATACCGATGCAGATGGGTTCAAACCCGGCCGGGGCCTACTAAACAACAATGACAACTGCAACAACAACAACAACAAAAATAGCCGGGCATTGTGGTGGGCGCTTGTAGTCTCAGCTACTTGGAATGCTCAGGCAAGAGAATTGCCTCAGCCCAAGACGTAGAGGTTGCTATGTGCTGTGACACAACGGCACTGTGACACAATGACACGAGGGCGACATAGTGAGATTCAGTCTCAAAAAAAAAATAAAATTATAGCTTTAAATGTATTAGAAGAGAATAATGATATCAATTACTCAAATTTCTAACTAAAATTAACTATCTAAATTAATTAAAAGCATAAATGAAACCACAAAAAAAAAAGAGAGAGAAGAGAAAGGATACAATAAAGTTTAAATTTAAAATCAATAAAAAAAAGAGACAAGGCTCGGCGCCTGTAGCTCAACAGGCTAAGGCACCAGCCACGTACACCGGAGCTGGAGGGTTGGAATCCAGCCCGGGCCCGCCAAACAACAATGACGGCTACAACCAAAAATTGGCCAGGCATTGTGCGGGCGCCTATAGTCCCAGCTACGTGGGAGATGGAGGCAGGAGACTTGCTTGAGCCCAGGAATTGGAGGTTGCTGTGAGCTGTGATGCCACAGCACCCTATCCAGGGTGACAGCTTGAGGCTCTGTCTCAAAAAAAAAAAAAAAGAGAGAGAGAGAAATCAAAAAATCATCAGCTGGCTCCTTGACAGTATTAACAAAATTAACAAATATCTAGCCAGAATGTTTAAGATCAAAAATGAGAGAGACATATGTTGCCAATATCATACATTGAAGTAGGATATTTTATTACATATCCTATAGACATTAAAAGATAATAGGAAAATATCCTACAGACATTAAAAGATAAATAATAAGAATAATACGATACACAATGTTATGCCACTTAACTCAATGTCTTAGATGAAATACAAAAACTTTGATATATACAAACTAACAAAATTGATTTTCAAGAAGAAATAAAAAATGTGATTGGACTATATCTATTAAAGAAATTAAATCAACTAAAATCTTTCCATCAGGCCCAGATGACTACATTGATAAATTCTGTCAAACATTTACAAAGAAATAATACAAATCTTAAACTCTTTCAGATGATATAAAACTAAGGTATACGTTACAGTCAGTTTTACATTATCAGGAAAGGGATAATAGCAACCAGTTTAATTTGTGTAACAAACAAATTATAGACTCTTGTGTAAGGTCCCTCACAAAATACTAGCATTCACCTATGTAGGCAATTCCCAGGTTACAAATAAGATAGGAATTCATCATAAGAACAAACCAACAGAACCTAAGTAAGTTGGCACAAGTATATTTACCTACCAATACCTGTAACAACTTCCATTTGTAGGTGGAAGTCACATGTCAGTCAGATGTGTGTTACTCAGGGACTTACTATAATAGCCTCTGCTCGTAAATGTGACTTGTATATAAGTCAGATGTTTGTAACCTGGGGACTACCTGTACATAAAATTGCTTATATATAATAAGAAGACGGAATTTATCTATAAACACAAGGTTAATTTAATATTTCCAAATCAATACATACATTCATTATATAATAGAAAAAGGAAAAAAATCATCTAAATAGACTTTTTAAAAAAATTATTTCCATACTTCCTTCCAAAAAGGTTGTATCAGTTTGCAGTCCCACCAGCAGTGTAAAAGTGTTCCCTTCTCTCCACATCCACGCCAGCATCTGCAGTTTTTAGATTTTGTGATGTGGGACATTCTCACTGGAGTTAGATGGTATCTCAGGGTGGTTTTGATTTGCATTTCTCTAATAATTAGGGATGTTGAGCATTTTTTCATATGTTTGTTAGCCATTCGTCTGTCTTCTTTAGAGAAGGTTCT
>CAUYRH010070970.1:0-47811 GCA_963574655.1 Perodicticus potto | reverse complement strand
AGTAGTTTTGATTTGCATTTCTCTGATGATTAAGGATGGTGAGCATTTTTTCATGTGTCTGTAGGCCGTGCGCCTGTCTTCTTTAGAGAAGTTTCTCTTCAAGTCCTTTGCCCACCCTGAGATGGGATCACTTGTTCTTTTCTTACTAATATGTTTTAAAATGGAGTGAGATGATAGAGGGTCACTGGGTGTCAGTTTTGGGGGGGACGAAAAGGGAAGTGGTTAAAATAATAAGCTTCAGACATGAAATCAAAGTATCTTCATTACTTAAGAGTGTTGGACCTTGAGCAGTGTTTTTCATCTCTCTGTGCCTTAGTTTCTTCATCTGTGCAACGTGGTAGGTAATAATTGGATTTATATATGTTTGTAAATTATATTAAATGAGTTAATGCATGTAAAGCATTTAGAATGGTCCTAGGCATAGTAAGTGTTATTCAAGTGTGGGATGACTATTCTAACTCCTGTTTATTTGAAGTCATTTATTTGAGATTTGAATCAGCAGGAGGCCTACAACATGAGTCAGACAGAACATTCCCAGCAGAGGGAAATGCTTGCACAAGGATACATGGACACAAGGGCACTTGGTGGTGTTACGGATCCTCGTGAGGGCTGGTGTGGCCGGAGTGCAAGAGAGGGTGAAGGACAGTGGTCAGAGGCAGGTCACTTGGCAGGCAGGACTGGGCCATGAAGAGCTCCTAAACAGTGGAAGGGTATGTTATGTCTATGTTAAAACCTGAATGTGTGGGGAGCTTTACTGTCAAGAGCCTCCACATACATATCATTACTTATTCAGCAGTGAAAAGCAGGGGGAGGAGGAAATAGACAGCATCCTTGTGCAACCATTACATTGTAAGTTATAACCCTGGGACATTTTCACTCTTGTACTCAAGGCTCATTCTAAGAGCAAATATGTGATATTTATGGCACACCCAGGTTTGTAACTTCCATCTATCTCAAAGACGCTTATAGCACCTTGATGCTGCCTTTCCCATTGGAAGGCTCTTTCTCTGTCTCTTCAGTCTGTGGAGTGATGGCTTAGGTATTAGTTCTGAATTTTGCCACACTAGTCACACTAATGACTACATGTATCACAGGGCATGAATCATGAATCAGCTTTGTGTATACAATATGATACTGTTAATGTAAGACAGGAACCAATAGGCTTTCCACCCATGCTCATTCTTTCTTCTAGAGCACTCTGGCTGTATTTAAGACAGTGGAGATTGGCTCAGCTAAAGAAGGTCACATTGGCATGGTTGTCTTCATATATGTTTAACAAGGTAATTTTTTTTTCTCTTTAAGTGATCAAACCTAGGAATTAGTCACATTCCACCCAATAATAAATAGCCAATGAACAATGAAATAAATTTTGTGATGGTCTATTTTCATTCCACTAATTATTTCTGAGAGTTATTTTTCAGAGGAAAATGTGACTTTTCAAGAATCTAAACATTTTCCAGAAGATTGTGGAAATATATTTTATTTACTGTATAACAAGATAATGTGTTTTAAACATAATATTTTTCTGTGATGATGTGGATAAGAAAAAGAATGCTGATGATACTGCCTTGCTGCCCTGAGTTTTCTTCTTCACACAAATCTTACAGGTTCCAAAATTAACAATTAGGGAAAAATATTGAGTTATCTCTCTTTTGAGGTTTTCTGTAAGAAGTAATTAATGCTATGAAAAGCTAATTCTTATTGACTTAATAAATGACAATACTCTAACAAGTATTACAGTCGTTATGAAGAAGACTGGGTTAAACGCGGAGCCGGCTGAAGGAGCTTCCAGTGAATGACAGAGGCCAACACAAACTCAGGACAAGCAGAAGCCACACTCCCTGTTTTTCACAAAGGTGATTTGTTCCCAAAGGGCTGCTGCACATACCCACCTGACCTGCACAGATGCCAGCCTGGAGCTCAGCAGAGCATTTGAGTGTCTTTGGTGCTGAACAGGAATTGAAACAGCCAGATGATGTTTAGACCATTGCCCTGTTCTCTGTTACGGCCACTGCTCTCACTAGGAGTAGGCAGTTCTTCAGAACACAAAGACTGGGAATATATTTTCACTATTCTAGGCACTGATAAAACACACAAACATACAAACACACAGAAAATTCCAATAAAGTGGATGGCATGTGGCAAGAAGGTAATGGGACCCTATAAATATTTATGTAAGAATGTTCCTCTGTGACTTGCCAGCAGGAAGGATCTGGGTAGACCCCTGCCACCTGCAGTAAATGATGATGAGAACGGTGAAGCAAGCTCTGACCTTGTTGATCAAAGTGTGCAGGATTCTGGGCAAATGCTTTGCCCTTAAGTCACATCAACACTGCCATCCATATGCTTTAAGCCTCTGTAGACTGTTTACTGCTGTTGGACCAGATGGGTCCCAGGATGCAAATGTGGTTTGCTGTTTCAGGGCAGGCAGGCCTCTGCACATATGCGCACATACTCTCTTTCACACACACACACATACCCAAGGCACCATATGCGGCTTGCCTATTGACCTTTGAAACAGCAAGATACTAAAATGCTATATGATTATTTCAGGTGCAAGATTCAGTTGCTTGACTTCTAACAAGAACTATCATCACATTCAAAAGCCTATTTAACTCTAGTTTGTTTCATAGCCCAGTTTTGCATGTGTATGACAATATGAATGTTCCGAATAGCCTGAAAACTTTCTCCCTAGGAGGTAATCTGCTTGAATCCAGTGAGGCAGTAAAACATGGCTACAATTCTGTTCTCTCTGCCATTCCTCTGAAGCACATGCACTAGGCTAGATGGATTGCAAATTTGGATTCACATCGAGCTCTGGGATGACCACAGTCTGGGTGTAATGTGTTGACTCTTTTCCAAGATAGGCAAAGACTTATTAGGCGCTAGAGGGGAAAAGCAGTGACTTGGCGAATTCATACAGTTTGTTTAAGGGAATATGATATGTTGGTGATTTAGTAAGCTATGTGGCCTGTCTAGGTCATCGTGACAATATGGCAGCTGTGATGGAACTGGGCATTTTATCTTTGTAAAATCCTGGGCTTGATCTAATATCAGTTGTTGCCATGCCATCCCAAGCATCTACTTACCACTGCTGTCTTCTAGTGAATCTTGTGGAAATTAGGAAAATGATTCACGTCATTCTGGTTTACGTTAGTGCTCTTGAATTCTGTGTTCTAAGGGGTTTGCTTGTGGAAAATAAATCCCTATGATTGGGACATCTCCGGAGCTTGGATTTCTCTTCTACATGAATCAATACTGGGCAGAAATGCAGGGCCTTATGCAGTTGCTGTAGATGTTGTATTTAATGAGCTGCCTGGATTCGTTTGGCTTGGGTCCTCCTCACGGATGTGTGTTAGAGTTTGCAGATGAAATTCAAAGGCTAATGTGCATCCAGACAATTTCAGTTATTTCTAATAGAAGATATTCCAAATTAGCCCACCTTTGAAGACTTTAGAATGCAGAACAAGAGAAAACTTATTGTTATTGACATCCCTCTGTTAAGCTGCTTTCTCTGTCCACTCTTCTACTTGATAGATATATGGAGTGGTAGAAAACTCTGTTTTGGAACTTGACTTAGAGTCTTCATGACATTGAGCCAAAGCAAATCTCAGAATCAAAAGGAAAACAAGAATTCATGCCATGTCGTTCACTGGTTATAATTCCAGGGCTTGAATTCAGTTACTCAGCAAAGATTTTCCAGAACTTTGTAAAGAGCCATGAATAATAAATAAGTGAAAGCACTAACTTTTTTGCCACTAATATGTGTTGAGTGCCTACAGTGTGCAGACTATAACTGCATTTATAATAAATAGGAACGGCTGCCACCTTGGCTGAACCTACATTGTTTGAACATGTGGGGCTTGATTTCAAGAAGTTCCTGGTATGAAGGTTAACTCATAAACACGGGTAACCATGGGGCTGGATGGTACAGGTGCTGCAGGAGCTCACAGCAGCTAGAAAGAGTAGTAAGGGCACTGTGAGGGTGGGTTGCAGTGGTAGCCTCTGGCTTCAGGTCTGGGGAAGGGAAGGCAGAGCCGTAACATGTCAGGATTGAAAGGAGAAAACTCCCATAATGTATCAAAAAGGAACTCTAGTATTTCATAGAAAGCATCATTCCATTTTAGTGGGAACGGAAGACCTGGGCAAGAAAGTATGGAGTAGAAGTAAGTCAGCTCACATGACTAACGATGAATACTAAGTGGCATCTCTGTAGCCAGGCATGGCTCTGTGTCTGGGATGTGGCCCTGTGTCTCCATGAATCATATTCCAGTGGGGGTGTGGCTGGCAGCCTGCAGGAGGGGCCCCGTGATCACTGCTTCTTGGAACTTGTGTGCTTGAGTCATTTCCTCCCACTGGAGCAGGGGCTGGGCTCAGTGGTTTGAGACTAGGGGTCAAATATGGCAAGAATGATGGAATGCCACATTAGAAACTAGTGGCCAGAGTCGTGACTCCATCTTAACTTGCGATCTCTCGTCTCCATGCTCACTGAGAAGCTGGCTGCAGAAAGGCCCATGGGGCACAAAGCTGGCCAGTAAGGACCCAAGGTCAGCTGGCAGCCAAGTGAGTGAGCTTAGAAGCAGCTTCCCTCCCCAAGTGAGCTTGACCCTAGGTGGAACACTGACTGCGTCCCTGTGGGGACCCGTGAGTCAGAGGCACCACAGCAATACCTGGATTCCTACCTCCTCAGAACCACGAGATAATAAATGTTTGTTAAGTTATGCTCCTAAATTTGCTTATAATTTGTTACACAGATACAGTGGAGAATAACTGGTCCCTCTCTCTTTCCCCTTTCTCTCTCACTGTCTCTCCATATAATGAATGCCTTGGAAGAACAATTAAACAGGATAATAGGGACCAACTGGGAACCAGGAGTTCCAGGGAGCAGGCCGATGGGGTTTGGGGGTGCTACTCTGTATAGGATTATCAGGGAAGGCCATGAGGGACAACTGACATTGGAGCCAGGGTCTGAAGAAGGGAGGGGTGTGGGCTATAGGACTGGCTTGGGAAAGATGCACTAGGTTGAGAATCCCTCGAGTACTAATGCCCTTAGCCAAAGGGATGGGACGGTTATTTGAAGAAGAGGAAGAGGCCAGTATGAGTGAGGAAGGAGGTCAGAGAAACAATGATGGGACAGAATATAACACTTCATAGGTGATGGTAAGACCATGGGATTTAGTAGGAGGAAACTGGAAAGATTTTGAAGGGTTTTGACCAAAGAAGTGGCATCACCTAACTTGGATTTAAATATCTGTACCTATCTTTTACTTATCTGGCTGCCTTATCAAATGTCCTCTAGGAGGCTCCATTATGTTCACTGCCATATCCCAGACCACAGAACAATGCCTGAATATAGACATGTCACTCGATATTTCTCGTTAATCCCGTGAATTAGAAGCGCTAGTCAGGAGGCCATTGTAATAGTGTTGGTGGGAAACAACTGGGGAATCAGAGCAGTTTATGGGCATTGGAGGTTGTGTGTTGTGTGAAGTAATTATATATTGAAAACAGAGAAGACATGATTTATAAATGGATAAGATACAATGCAGAAAAGAAAGAGAAGTTGAGAAGGACTGCGGTGTTAGGGACGGAGCATCTGTGAATGGAATTTCTAATTATCCTGATGGAGAGAACTCCTTAAAGAACAGGTAATGTGGGAGGGGCACCAGGGTGTGATCCGTGAAGCAGTGATCCAGGTTTTCACTGATAGAGCGTGAGTTGCTTCTTAGTTATCTAAGCAAAGGTAGTAAATATGTTTTGTAGTATATGAGTTTGAAAATGGGGACATCCAGGTTGAAGTTAACAAATTTGGGAACTGGCTGAGAGATTAATATGGTTGATATAATCACCTGCTTAATTATTGGACAATTTGGAGATCCTTGATGAGTTGATAAAAACTGATTTGTAGGGCAGCATAATGATAGCCTAACTGGAGTGGATCCAACAGAAAATGAGAATATGTGAGGGGAAGAAATCAGCAAACTATTTTTTTTTAAAGAATTTCAGTTTAAAACAGTCAAAAGTACGTTGTGTCTGTGTGATCCTAATTTTAAGATCTGGACAATAATAGCATGTCTGTCTAATGATGGTAATAATACAATAGAAAAGAGGAAATCGGCTGCTCAGGAGAGGAGGGGATTAGAATTGTGGAGTGACAGCCCTGATTGTGTGAGAGGTGATGATTTAAACCCACTGCACAGATCGGTAGTTGGTATTTGATTGTAACATGGACCAGTGTTTATCTATAGGAAAAGGAAGGGCTATGAAAGAGCTATAAATTATGGTGGTGGATACGTACTTACAGGGAACTTGCGGAATTTTCCTTTGGATTGTTACTGTTTTTTTCAGGGAAATTGAAAACATGATTACCATCTGAGAGTAAGGCTGGGGAGGAGAGTGGGAAGTATTTGGAAGCATAAGAAGGGGGTTAATTGTCATTTCTGGAGAGTGGAAAAGTCTCTGGACTGCTAGCATGATTAGCAAAAGCCCACGTGGTGTTCCACCGAGTCTCACACAGGGCTTACATCTGTGGCAAGACCCATCAGCAGGAGTCTGTGTGTCCTGCTATGTGTCTGCTGACCTGGAGTCAATGCTGCCTAGATGGGGAGTTGTTCTAACCAGAGGCTGCCGTTTGCTGGGAAGTTCAACCGGATGGAGAGGAATGAGGGATGTCCTCTAAACTGGACAAGGACAGAGGGAGGACAGAGGATGAGGGGCAGTGAGGATGAGTAGCAGCAAAGGATCGTAGATCCTTGTGGAAAAGAGGGCGTCAAAGCCTTGGTCCCTGTGTTGGGGGGTGGCAAGCGGGAGCGGCTGTGACAAAGCAGTGTTCCTGTGAGGCCAGTCTGACAGCATGAGGACGCGTCATGCTAGGAAAGACAGGTTTTGGTTTTCTGACAAAATGTTCCTTCATTTCCATTGTGTGACGCCTATCTCATTATTAGAGAAAGATTCTTTCTTAGTAGTTCTACTCTCAAAAAGACAAAGATGGATTTCTTTCTCCAGAGCACCTGCAACTCATCTCTCTTGTCAGTTGTTCAAACATCGTTTGCCAGCTGGTGATGACACTAAGAAAATAGCACTGCCTGGTTGTGCAGTGACGCCGCCACCTCAGGCTGTGTGTCTTACCTCCCCGGCAGACTTGTGCATTCCTGGGACTGTGCACTCCCCTGGCAACCCTGACAGTGGGCAGATTTGCCCTGTTGTACCAAGGGGTGCTTTTAGAAATCTGTATAAATCAAGACACATATTAATATTTTAATGCACATGGGAAAGTCTGATTGAAAGGAAACTTGAAATCCACCCTTCGGTTAAGTTAAAGTAGTTCATGTGGCAAATGGTCACACTGTGGTGTAATTTATTTATTTATTTATTCTTATTTTTATTTTTTTCAGGTATTTGAGTATATGAATTTTTTTTTAATTTATTGTCTTTATTATTAAATCATAGCTGTGTACAATAGTGCAATCAAGAGGTACAATGTGCTGGTTTCATATACAATCTGAACTATTTTCATCAAACTGATTAACATAACCTTCCTGGCATTTTCTCGGTTATTATATGAAGACATTGGTATTCTGCATTTAGTAAGGTTCACCTGTACCCTTCTAAGATGCACTGTAGGTGTGGCCCCACCAATTACCCTCCCTCCACCCGAACCTCCCCCCTCCCCTCCCTACCCTTGCCCCTTTCCCCATATTCTTGTGTTATAGTTGGGTTATACCCTTCATACTACAGCTATAAATTAGCTTCATAGTAGGGCTGAGTACATCAGATAATTTTAATTCCATTCTTGAGATACTTTGCTAAGAAGAATATGTTCCAGCTCCATCCATGTAAACATGAAAGAGGTAAAGTCTCCATCTTTCTTTAAGGCTGCGTAATATTCCATGGTATACATGTACCACAATTTATTAATCCATTCATGGGTCGATGGGCATTCGGGCTTCTTCCACAACTTAGCAATTATGAATTGGGCTGCAATAAACATTCTGGTACATATATCTTTATTATGATATGATTTTTAGTCTTCTGGATATATACCTAATAAAGGAATTACAGGATCGAATGGCAGATCTATTTTTAGATCTCTAAGTATTCTCCAAATACGGTGACTACAAACTTTTGAAAAAACTGAAAAGACATTACAAATTTTTTAAAAACTACACAAATTCATGGTGTTAGATAGTATAAAATATATACATATACATACCACTAAAATAGTATCTATAGATGTATACATGTACAATATGCCTGTGTGTATAATTTATGTATACATGAGTAGCACATAGACACCCTACAATATACTATGCAGAAATGTTTTACAATGTATTTCCACGTCACTGCAGATTTCTTTGCCTCTTCACAGACAGAACGGTTTTATAGCCTAACATGAGACATCTGCCACAAAGGATGACAGTCCCATAAATTTTAGTTTGGCTACCCACCTCCACCTTGGATTTAAGAAATAGATTTTTATGATTCACACACAAAACATGAGGACGACATTGACAGTAAAATTACTTCAGGCTACATAAGCCCATAAATAAAGGGAAACCAAAGCTTTCATGCAAGTAATCCACACAAGAAATCATTTTGTCAAATTGGAGAAACTTATTCTAAGTTGGCATGATGGGGCCAATCCCCAGTAAGAAGAAATAAGTAAGCTTATAGTCTCCATTTTTTAACAAATTCTCACAGAGTTTTACCTCTCCCACCTCAGAAAATATATATTTTGGAGTTTTATGATGCCTAGCATAAATTTTCTTCTAGTCCCTTACTTTTCAAAACATGCTCAATAAGATGTGATGAATTAGTAAATAGGAATCAATCATTTGTTTTCCACAATTAACCATACTGGCTACAGCAGAGTTTCCCAAACCTTAATGTGCACATAAATCACTTGGAAGCTCATTAAGATGCTGCTTATGGGCTTGGCGCCTGTGGCTCAACGGCCTAAGGCGCCAGCCATGTACACCTGAGCTGACGGGTTCGAATCCAGCCCAGGCCCGCCAAACAACGATGGCTGCAACCAAGAAAAAAAAAAAAAAATGGCCGGGTGTTGTGGCGGGCGCCTGTAGTCCCAGCTACTTGGGAGGTGGAGGCAGGAGACTCGCTTGAGCCCAGGAATTGGAGATTGCTGTGAGCTGTAATGCTACAGCACTCTATCCAGGGTGACAGCTTGAGGCTCTGTCTCAAAAAAAAAGATGCTGCTTATGATTCAGTAGGTCTGTGATGAGATCACATGTGTAATACGTGCCCGAGTAACGTGGATGCTGCTGGCCAGCAGACTGCCCACATATCAAGGGACTAAATAACTGCAGCCATAGTTACTTGCTTTCCCTTCCTCTCACACACAGGCATTCAACAAACACATACTGAGCATGAACTCAGCCAGCCACTGAGCTCTCCAAAAATATGAATTAAAATGTAAGCAGGTTTTTAATGTTCTTTTTTCTTTATATTTTTCTAATGCATTTGGTTATGGAAAATAGGTTGCAAAATGCATTAGGGAAAATATGATTCAGGAATATCTGTCAGACTTCTTTGAGAGGAATTAAGTAATCTTTTAAGTTATTTGGTTTGCTAAACACCATCTAAATCAGCGTTTCTCAACCTATGGGTCGCGACCCACAGGAACTGTATTAAAGGGCCGCGGCATTAGGAAGGCTGAGAACCACTGATCTAAATCCTGGTGAAACAGTCCTCCTAAAGTCTTAGTAAAAGGCATCCCTTACATTCTCCCTCCTATAGTATAAAAACTCCACCAGACAGTTCTCAAGAGTCAACCAAAAGTTCACTTTCTTCAATCCTTTCAGTCTCCTTCAAGGTGACTTAAACCCTGTGGAAAGGTTGGTTTTATAATCAGACAGAACTGGGTTAAGGCACAACACATTTCATTTGTGTGATCCTGGGCAAGTTTTATCAACTCACTGAGCCTCCACTGTCTTACCTGCAAACACACGTTAATAAAAATTATCTTCTATTCATTTAAACCGTATTAATTAGTGTCAGACACTGTTCTAGCACTCACGATGGACTAATGAACAAATGGACATGGACTTCTTCCTTGGTGTGTCTGCTGGGTGGAAAAAATGCATTCAATTAAGCCTTTGCACACATCTGACTCTCAAGAATGGTACTAATCAGCTTTATTTAGCAATTTTCCGTACTTTGATGCCTTCCAAGTAACTCCTAAGTAAGCGGAACCACCATTTTCTTAAACTTTGAGAGACATTTCTACTTACATAGTGCCTTATTATCTGCCAGACTTAGTTCCAAGTGCTTTATGTATGTGTCTAAACTCATTCATTCCTCACCAAAACCCAAAAAGAAGGTGGTTCTCATTTTACAAGACTGAGAACATGGTTGTTCCAAGAGGAAATTAAGGAATCCCAAAAGGTCACAGAGCTGCAAATAGCAAAGCTGAGACCCAAGTTCAGATAGTTTGGCATCAGAAACCTGCTCTTCACCACAACACCTTGGAGTAAAGAAATTAGAACCATTTTAAACTAGTCCACGGTGTACACTTCATGCATTGAAGTGAAGCTTAGTGAAAATAGCTCCAAACTGTGTATTGGCTAGGCTTATTGCCCCCTCTGGTGGAAAACCAAGTAAGTAGAAGCAACGAAACATTCGAGTACAGCAGGAAGAGAAAACAGCAAGTTTACTAACATCCTGAATGCTTGAAGAGTTTGCAAGCTCCGAAAACGACATGAAAATCTTTCAGAAACAAGACATAAGAATATCAAGTAAGAATAAGCAATCAATGGGGCGTAGAGCCCTTGTTTTCTGACTACACACAGCAACGCCTCTGCGTGACATCTGTGTGAAGGAAACTAGAGGTGAACTCTGAAGGGATAAATACCAGATTACATGTCTTATTAGAAATAATTATAAGTAAAAGGTATTAATCAGCATGCCAAAAAACATGCCCATGCATATACCGTAGGCTGTATTTTCAGGAATAGTTCCTAACAGGCAATGTGGCATTGTTTTCATTGTGCTACTAGAATTTTCAGGACTAAGGAGTTCCTGGGATGCTGCCCTCCTAAGTCCGTAAAGACAAGTTCTGCACTCCCTATCCCTCACTCACAAGCGAAGCCTGTGTGGAACATTATTTCTTTATTTATCAGACTTTACACTCAAGTAACTGAAACCTATTGAAAGGTGACGAGCCCTACTCAACAACTCCGACCCATTTTATATGAAGTCACCAAAGTTGTCTGATATTTCTCCTGACCTTGGGCAGCTGAGGATGGATGGGAAGTGTTGTTCCTTTGCCCTGTTCCCTTCAATTCAGCTCTAGCGGTGACAAGCTCCTCATTTCCTGGAGGCCAGGAGACCCTTGCAGTGCCTCTGCTGCCAGTCCCTGTATGCCCTGGAATTATGACAAACTGTCACCTTCAAGGGCCCTCCTAGGCGAAGGGTTCTTCTCTCCCTTTCTTATTGAGTGTCTCAGGAAGATGGTGATGGCATTAGAGATTTCTTGTGCACCAATTTTGTGAGAATATCTGACTTTGGGGCAGCACCTGTGGCTCAAAGGAGAATATCTGACTTTACATAAAATGTTAGTTCATATAGAGAGAAAGAACACCATCTCCTATGCATTGGGCCAAGAAAATTGATTTTCCAGAAGATAGATCCACTGACATTGCATTATATCCTCTCATTTACCCTCCTCCAATTCAACCTCCACTCATTTAAAGTGTATCTAACTTATCCTCTAATGAAAACAATTAGTCTTTAAATATGTAAATGTATTCAGAACTTAGGTCACCAATGCACGAGTTTCTCTCTCTCTCTTTCTTTCTTTTTTTTGGCAGTCTTGGCCAGGTTTGGGCTCGAACCTGCCACCCCTGGTATATGGGGCTGGCGCCCTACTCCTTGAGCCACAGGCGCCACCCAATGCACAAGTTTCTTTAGGTTGTCAGAATCTCTAACACTACTTCTGAGTTTCCTTTTCTGCCATTTTATTCCTACATCTTTAAAAAGTTTGCATTGGACTTTTCCTAATTCTTAGAGTGACGCAGATATTGTTTTTTTCCTATTATGTAAAGAAAACAAATGATATAAATTACTTTTCTTCACAGTAGCAGCGTAACTACTAAGGACATCAGCATTTCCACCCTGAATTCACACAGTAATCTGCCAGTGCACCTCTCTCTAGGCACCTCCGACTTTTCCACAAACCACAGAAGCTCCTTGACTGACAGGTCTCAGAATCAGTCCCAGGGCATAACACAATAATTTGCACATTTTTAAAAAACAGAAGGAGAAAGAACAAGGGAAGTGTAATTCTTTTCATCCTTCATGATTCTCTTCGGTAACTTCCTTATTCTGATCCTCTTGTTAGAAGTATTTTTCTTTCCATTCTATTACTGTAATAATTCTTACTTTGCATTTATTTCATCTTCTGTTTTAATTTAGTATTTTTTTTAGACTTCCTACCTGAGCCACAGAACCCAGGATCTTATTTGAATAATTGTTTTCCTATTTCCTCAAGGATGATGCACAACAGGTACTATTCTAGATCCCTAGGAGGAACTTTGTTTTATTATCTATTATTTATTTGTACTTATTTTTTTTTTTGAGACAGAGTCTCAAGCTGTTGCCCTGGGTAGAGTGCTGTGGTGTCACAGCTCACAGCAACCTCCAACTTTTGGGTTCAAGCAATCCTCCTGCCTCAGTTTTTCTATTTTAGTAAAGATGTGGTCTTGCTTTTGCGCAGGCTGTTCTCGAACTCATGAGTTCAAGTTATTCACCCTTCTTCTTAAGATTACAGGTGTGAGGCATCATGCCCCCGCCCTAAGAGGAAATTTATTATGTATGTAATAGGTACCTTACATTATTCAAGCTCAGTTCTCCCAAGGAAACCTGGTTAAGAGAGATTCTATGCTAGACATTACACAGCATGCCTCACGGTACACAGAAGGTACTCAAAAGTGTTTTTTAAATGAATGGACAAGTGAATAACTACAAACCTTTAAGTATGAAGTTTGAAGTCATTTGAAGGTCAATTCAGTTCATTCTTTAACAAAATTACTTTTGTAAGAAAGTTACTTTCTCTGCTCATCTACTAAGGACAAAAAAGCTTTTCAATTCTTAGGAGTATATAATAAAAGTGATGGAAAATTTAGCATGAGATTATTCTTGTCCTATCAAAATCATAGAATTATTTAGCAAGGGACTTCATTCTTTTGACAATCATAAATACCCAGATATGTGTAAGCATTAACATTTTGGCCATAATAAAACAACTATAATAGCTCCATTTATTTATATGCCAGATATTTTCTATTTAATTACCATGTTAGTATCAAATATGCAGTATTACCGTCTCCTTATAAATATGAAAGCTAAAACTCATAGATGTTGAAAACTTGCCCAAGGTTAAAGGCGGCTTCAAACCCGGCCTGGGCTAGCTGAACAATGACAACTGCAACAACAAAATAGCCGGGCGTTGTGGCGGGCACCGGTAGTCCCAGCTACTTGGGAGGCGGAGGGAAGAGAATCGCTTGAGCCCAAGAGTTGGAGGTTGCTGTGAGCTGTGATGTCATAGCACTCTACCCAGGGTGACAGCTTGAGGCTCTATCTCAAAAAAAGAGAGAGAGAGAGAGAGAGATACCTGATAGCAAAGAATAACTCTTTCCATTTCCATTTTAGGACACTGTTACCCCACAGTACTTTGGACAAATACATAGTAACAAGTTCAGGATACCAATCGTATGACTATGTAGACTTTTCTGTTTCTAGACAGTCATCATTTGAATATTGACAACACAGAATTACATTAATAAAACACAGTGGATATTTACTTATAAGTGCTTAAAAGAAAGAAGAAGTGAGTAGTTTCCTTCCTTTCCACTTTCATCCCACTTACTTGGTCTATTCTATAACCCTGGCAGGAGCGTTAAGTCAAGCCTTTTGAAAACGCCTAACAAAGCGCAGCTCATTCCCTTCTAGCTCTAATATGTGAAGGGATTTTGGACCAAAGAAATAAGCCCGAGAAGCAAAACAAAAAAGCCATTCGCGTGGTAATTGGTTTGCACGACTAACCTTATGAATTCTCTGAGGGCTTCAAAGGTCACCAAGAAGGGGAAAACTTACTCCTGAGTAAAGGGAATGAAGAAAACTTTTTAAAGGATTCGATCACCCCTGAGTATCGCGGGATGAAAAGGACAAAGCCTATTGGCTAATGGGATACGTGGCGTCAGACGCAAGACGTCTGGCTTCCCGGGAGCGAGCAGGAGGCCGTGAATGACGTTGGGGTTTGTTTTTTTTTTTGAGACGGAGTCTCTCTATGTGGCCGTGGGTAGAGGGCGGTGGCGTCGCGCCTCTCAGCCGCCTCAAACTCTTGAGTCTAGGGCTTAAGCAATTCTCCTGCCTGCGCCTCCCAAGTAGCTGGGGCTACAGGCGCCCGCCACAACGTCCGGCTGGTTTTTGGTTGCAGCCGTCATTGTTGTTTGGTGGGCCCGGGCTGGATTCGAACCCGCCAGCTTCGGTGTATGTGGCTGGCGCCTTAGCGGCTTGAGCTACAGGCGCCGAGCCAGTGAATTGCTTTTCTGATCATCCTTGATCTGGTAGAGTACTTACCGTGAGCAAAGCTCACCCTCCCGAGCTAAACAAAATAATTATGGAAAAGAAGTTATCATTAAAATTAAATGGTGGCAATATGTCCAAGGACTACTGCGGGGATTTGATCCCATAGAATCTTGTGATAGATGAATATGTGGCGATGGCAACTTGTGGGCAACGCAACAACATTGGAATGGTGGTAATACGAGGAAATACCATGTTAGAAGCCTTGGACCGAGTATAAATAAATAGTGGCTGTTCAGCAGAGAAATCCAGGTCCCCTCTTCAAAGAACTTGTTTTACTGTGATGTCAAAATCGGGTCTTGTAGATTTTCATATTCAACTTTTTGTTAAATAAACTTTTCTAATAGTCAAAAAAAAAAAAAGATTCTAGTAGATTGTACTGATGATATGGAGGCTAACCCCAAGTTTAACGGCATTGGATTCTCAGAGAAGTCAGCCTGTATCTATCTAGTTGTTTTCTCATCCATTCGTTCATTCCAGATATATTAATTAAGTACCTCATGGGTAATAGGAACACAAAGACTTGACCTGCTTTGGTAACAGCAGTTTTAGTTTGAGAATAAAGATTATGGTGACAGAGCTCAATGGCAAGTGAGTTACTACAAAACTATGAGTGGTGAGAGTTCTAAAGTAAAGTGTTACAGTTTATTTAGATGAAATTTATTCCTTCATTTTCCTAGGAAATATCCTCTCATCTCCCTATGTAGAATTGACATAACTTTTTAAAGTATGGGAAGTCTAGGTATTAGGTTATGTACTGTGACATATTTAGGTTATGGTGCCAGAAAAGACTCATCTGGTACTAACTGGTTGTGTGATCTTAGACCACCACTCTCCTATAGAAACATAAAGTTGATCTGGGCACAGTGGGTCATTTCTGTAATCCTAGCACTTTGGGAGGCTAAGGCAGATGGATTGCTTGAGCTCAGGGGTTCCAGGTCAACCTGAACAAGAGCTATACCTGTCTCTACTAAAAATAGAAAAACTAGCCAGGTGTGGTGGTAGGTCCCTATAGTCCTAGCTATTCAGGAGGCTGAGGCAAGAAGATTGCTTGAGCCCAGGAGTTTGAGGTTGCTGTGAGCTATGACTCCATGGCACTCTACCCAGGGTAACAGAGTGAGACTCTGTCTCAAAAACAAAAAAAAAACATAAAAATTAGTCATATATATAACTTTAAATTTTCCAGTTGCCACACTAAAATAATCAGGGAAACTTAATCTTTATGTTAATTAACTAAATATATCCAGCATATTATTTCAACACATATGAATTTTTTTTTTTTTTTGAGACAGAGCCTCAAGCTATCATCCTGGATAGTGTACTGTGATATCACAGCTCACAGCAACCTCCAATTCCTGGGCTCAAGCAAGTCTCCTGCCTCCGCCTCCCAAGTAGCTGGGACTACAGGCGCCAATGCCTGGCCATTTTTTGGTTGCAGCTGTCATTGTTGTTGGGCAGGCCGGGGCTGGATTCGAACCCTCCAGCTCAGGTGTTTGTGGCTGGCGCCTTAGCCCATTAAGCCACAGGCGCCAAGCCAACACATATGAATTATTAATGGGATTTTGCCTTTCTTCATATTAACTCTTCAGTACCTGGTATTTGTTTTACATTTAGAGTACATCACAGTTAGGGTTGGAATGAACCACATTTCAAGTTTTTAGTAGTCACACATTGCTACTGTGTAGCACAGTGAGGATCCAGACTTTGAAGGTAAAGTATGGATAAAAATGTTGAAGAAAAGCAAGACCATGTCCTTCATATATTATTTAAATTTTCCTATCCTAGGTTAACACTCTGTATTAACTTAATTTTGTAATCTGACAGCATAAATTGAAAAGCAGTGATATTGTTTCATCCATTTTATATGTTAAACTTTACATGAATAAACAAACTCAAAAGTATGTTGTTGTAAGAGCACCATCTTGTGGCTTGTGTTTACATTGTTGAAGCAGAATTTGGGAGAAGTGGAAAAATGTCAAGCAATCAGCGTAAAATTATGACTTTAAGAAGTTAGTAGAGGGACCATGATTTTTTTTTCTGTTATATGAGATCTTTATGGCTGGTTCTTAAGTTGTATGCGCTGGGCATGACAAACTTCCTGAACAGAGGTAATGGATGTGCTAATCTCCAGGTGCCAGCATGAACCTTGCAAATGGCAAGTAGGCTTCAGTGCCAAATGTGTTAATTTGATATCTACTTTAGTGAAATGTGAGTCTGAAACTGTGAACACCTACAAAAGACCAATACATATGGACACATTGAGATTTTATCAGAAACACTAAAATATAATCTCCACTAGTCACTGTCAGCAGAGCCACTACAGGACTGCCAAATTTGAACTGTCTTTATTAGAATAAAGACCTCCATGAAGATTTATCAGCCATTAATGGTCATTTTGATCAGAAACTAGTTGGGGGTGGTGCCTGTGGCTCAGTGAGTAGGCGCCAGCCCCATATAGCAAGGGTGGCGGGTTCAAACCCAGCCCCAGCCCCAGCCTCAGCAAAACGGCAACAAAAAAATAGCCGGGCATTGTGGCAGGCACCTGTAGTCCCAGCTAATTGGGAGGCTGAGGCAAGATAATCACCTAAGCCCAGGAGTTGGAGGTTGCTGTGAGCTGTGTGACGCCACCACACGCAACTAGTTAGTTTCACACTGTGTTAGGATGGCAGAAGCGACTACATGAATATACAGACTGTTCACTGGTTTGATCAACAAAGCCAGGTAAAAGAATTCATTCTGGAGCCGGCCTCCCAGTTTCAGACCATATTTCTGGCCAGGGTCTGCTTAAGGGTCCTTGTGAGTGTCATGGACCCTTACCACAACATGAACTATCTAAAGATTCTTTTAAAGATAGACTTCATTCATATTCAATTCATAAAACAGGGTTTCCTGGGTGCTGCAATCCAAAGAAAGTTTCAGTAAGCTCGAAGCTAGTACTGTAACTTTTTTGTGTGAAAAAATGAGTACTTAAAAAAATACCGTGTCACAGTAACCATGAAAATACTAACTTCTATAGGTAATCCATTCTCCCTTATGTAGCAGGCTTGAAAATAGTCCATTTTTGTGATCAGACCAGTCCCAAACTCATTTTGGCCTGGCAGTATGAGCTCTTTTTGTAGGGAACACTCTCTACACAGTACATGATGGCTGTCACCCTATACCTAAACCAGTATCAATTCTGGGTCAAGCAATTACAAGTTTCAGAGTCTTTGGGAAGACCTGATTCTCTCAATATTTAGTACATCCAATTAAAGAATCTGCCAAAAGACTTTGACTCAACTTTCTCTTGCCCAGCTCTCCTAGAAGGGTGGAAACACTGTGCACTAGTTACTTGTCTCTGCATATGAAATTACCCCCAAACTTAGAGGCTTCTAAAACCAAACATTTATCATCTAACAGCTGTTTGGATGTCAGAAATTTTGAACCTGTTTAGCTAGTTAGCTCACATTGTGCTCAAGATATACGTGAGGAGTAAAGTTGCCTAAAGGCTTGACTAAAGCTGCCTAAAGGTTAAAGAATCTGCTTTCAAAGACACTCACATGCAGATTTAGCAATTGGCAGGAAGACTGTTTCTCTCCACTTTGGATTTCCCTTTTTTTTTTTTTTTCTTGTTGAAACTGTTTCATTCTTGCCCCCAGGCTAGAGAATCCTGGTGTCATTATAGCTCATAGCAACCTCAAACTCCTAGGATCAAGTGATCCTCCTGCCTCAGCCTCCCAAATGGGGAGGGACTACAGGTGCCTGCCACGATCCCCAGCTGGCTAATTTTTTCTATTTGTAGTAGGGATGGGGGTCTCACTCTTCCTTGGGCTACTATTGAACTATTGAGCTCAAGTAATCCATCCACCTCAGCCTCTCAGAGTGCTAGGATTTCAGGAGTGAGCCACCATGCTTGGCCTACAGAGGTATTTTTGATATATTGGTTTCCTTTCTTTTGGATATATACCCAGTAGTGAAATTGTTAGATCTTATAGAAGTTCTGTTTTAGTTTTTAAGGATTCTCCACACTGTTCTGCATAGTGGTTATGCTCATTTTTTCCAACAGTGCAGGAGGGGTTCCTTTTCTCTACATTCTCACCAACATCCATTATTGGCTCTTTTTTTTTTTTTTTGAGACAGAGCCTCAAGCTGTCACCCTGGAGAGAGTGCCGTGGCATCACAGCTCACAGCAACCTCCAATTCCTGGGCTCAAGCGAGTATCCTGCCTCCGCCTCCCAAGTAGCTGGGACTGCAGGCGCCCGCCACAACGCCCCGACATTTTTTTGATTCCGCCGTCATTGTTGTTTGGCGGGCCCCCGGGCTGGATTCGAACCCGCCAGCTCAGGTGTACGTGACTGGCGTCTTAGCCCGCTGAGCCACAGGCGCCGAGCCGTTTATTGGCTCTTTTATAAAAGCCACTTTAACTGAGGGGAATTGATTTCTCATTGTAGTTTTGACTTGCATTTCTCTGATGATTGGTGATGTTGGACATTTTTCATACATCTGTTGGCCATTTATTTGTCTTCTTCTGAGAAGTGTCCATACAGATCTTTTGCCCCAATTTTTAATTGGATGATTTGTTTTATTCTTGTTCAAGTTGGTCAAGCTCCTTATACAGGACTATACACCCTGTATAGTCTAGTTATTAATCCACTGTTAGATGGGTTGTTTGCAAACATCATCTGCCATTCTGTGAGTTGTCTCTTGACTTTGTTGATTGTTTCCTCTGCTGTGCAGCAGCTTTATTAGCTTGCTTTAATTTCATTTGTCTGTTTTTGCTTTGGTTGCCTGTGCTTTTGTAGTCTTACACAAAACATCTTTGCCCAGACCAATGTCCTGGACCCAGAGGTTTTGCCAATGTTTTCTTCTAGTCATTTCTTGGTTTCGGATCTTAGAGTCAAGTCTTTAATCCATTCTGATTTGATATTTGGGTATAGTGTGATATAAGGTTCTAGTTTCATTCTTCTGCATATAATTAACCAGTTTTTCCAGCCCCATTTATTGAAGAGACTGCCCTTTCTTTATTGTATGTTCTTGGTGCCCATGTTGAAGATGAGTTAGCTGTAAACGCATGGATTGATATCTTGAGTTCTCTGTTCTGTTCATTGGTCCATGTGTCTATTACTATGCCAGAACCTTGCTATGCTGATTTGGTTACTTAGCTTTGTAGTGAATTTTGAAGTCAGGTATTTACGCTTCTAGCTGTGTTCTTTTTGCTCATGATTTTCATGCCATTAAGATCTTTTGCCATGCCATAAAAACTTTAGGATTTTTTTTTAAAAAGTTCTGTGAAGACTGTGATTGGTATTTTGGCAAGAATTACATTGAACCTGTAAGTTGCTTTGAGAAGTATTGTCATTTTAACAATATTAAATCTTCCATACTGTAAGCATGAAATATCCTTCAGTATGTGTGTGTACTCTTCAATTTCTTTTATCAGTGTTTTATAGTTTTTCATATATACATATATATACACATACATACACACACACACACACACACACATAACTTTTGCTTCTTTGGTTAAATTGATTTCCATGTATCTCATATTCTTTAAAGCTATTATAAATTAGATTGCTTTTTTTTTTTTTTGAGACAGAGTTTCACTATGTTGCCCTCAGTAGAGTGCTGTGACATCACAGCTCACAGTAACCTCAAACTCTTGGCCTTAAGTAATTTTCTTGCCTCACCCTCCCCAGTAGCTGTGACTACAGGCACCTGCCACAATACCCAGCTATTTTTTTTTGTATTTGTCATTGTTGTTTAGCAGGCTGGGGCCAGGTTTGAAGCTGCCAGCCCCAGTGTATGTGGCCTAACCACTTGGCTTGGGTGCCAAGCCTAGATTGCTTTCTTGACTTTTTTTTCAGATTGTTCACTGCAGGCATACATAAATTCTACTGGTTTCTGTATGTTGACTTGGTATCCTGCAACTTTAGGGCATTTGTTTATCAGTTCTATCAATTTTTTTAAATGAAATCTTTAGGTTTTCTTAACTATAAAATCATGTCATCTATTAACTACATTTTCCAATTTGGATACACTTTATTTTTTACTCTCGCCTAATTCTTCTGGTCAGGACTTTCAGTATTATATTAAATAAAAACGGTGAAAGTGAGCATCTTTGTCTTGGAAAAAAGGCCTTCGGGGGGTGCCTATGGATCAAAAGAGTAGGGCACTGGTCTCATATACCAAAGGGGGTGGGTTCAAACCTGGCCCCTGGCCAAAAAAAAAACTGCAAAAAAGCAAAAAAGACCCTCAATTTTTTCCCATTCAGTATAACGCTGGGTTAGTGAATTCATCATATATGGTCCTTAATTATTTTGAGCATACCTAATTTGTTGAGGTTTTTAATGAAATAATGTTAAATTTTGTGAAATGTTTATTCTGAATCTATTGAGATGACCATGTAATTTTGTCTATTCTGTTCATGTGGTATCACATTTAGATTTGCATTTGTTGAACCATCTGTGCATCTCAGGAATCAGCTTTACTTGATCTGTATTACCATGGTTTAAATGTGTCCCCCCAAAAATATGTATTGGAAACTTAACCTCAGATGCAAGTGTTGACAGGTAGGGCCTAATGCAGTGGTTCTCAAACTTCCTAATTCTACGATCCTCATGTTGTGGTGACCTCCAACCATAAAATTATTTTCGTTGCTACTTCATAACTGATTTTGCTACTGTTATGAATCATAATGTAAATATCTGATATGCAGGATATATTTAGATGACCCCTGTGAAAGGGTCATTCAACCCCAAAGGGTTTGAGACCCACAGGTTGAGAACCGCTGGCCTAATGGGAGGTGTCCCTCATGTCGGCTCCACCTTCTCTAATGGATTAATGATTATGAAAAGACTTGGTTACAAATTCACTTTCTCTTGCCCTTTTGTCACAGGATGAAACACCAAGGCCCTTGTGTAATGCCAGGCCCTCAGTCATAAGACTTCTCAGCCTCCCAAACTGAGATAATACATTTCTGTTCATTATAAATTACATAAAAACCAAGTGAGAAAGAACCTATCAGTGATTGCCTGGGAATTGACTAGAGTCTACAAGAGTAGGAAAATACTTGGGGATGACAGTTATGCTCATTGCCTTAATTGTGGTGATAGCTTCATGTATGTCAAAACTCATCAAATTACACTTTATGTAATTGATTTTGTGTTTTACTTTCATAAAGCAGCTTGTAAAAATAATTTGGTTAATCTTATTGAAGGTTTTACTCCTTTAGAAGACATATACTCACATTTGCGCATACCTGATTTGTTGAGGTTTGAACAGTAAATCCTCTGCCTTAGGTTTCTGAGATAAAGGGCAAAAGCCTTAAGCTTCTTTGAGGACCTTGTGATAGGATACTGTGAGGCCTACCCTTAAATCTGTAGAGTGCCTGTTACCTGAATTGTACCTTATGATTTTTCCATATTTACAAATGAAACTAAATCATTTAACTTTGGAAGTAAGGAATGAATAAAAATGACTTTGTCTTGGGCTCTTGTTATTGGCAGATGCCGCCAAGATAGGACGAGCATGGAGCCTGCGAGTATCACAAGTTCCCACTGAAGAGTTCACACATAAATACTACTAATGCCTTCACCCAAATAAGGATCCAACTTCCTAATTAAGTTGTTTCTAGTATTAAGATGCTGAACAAAAACAAAAAGGCATACATTATTTATTAAGCTCATAATTTTATTGACAACAAACAAAATGTATTTTTATAAGTATATACAAAAGACATAAAAATACAAAAATATTTATATGTATACAAAAATATTAAAACATAGATATCAGAAATAAAGAAAGCAAGCACAGTTTACAAAGGATACTTTCTTGGAAGATATATACATTGAAAAAGGTTAAGAAAGGAGACAAGACATTTAAATTAATAGGATCTAGAAATTGATATTTCAGCTAGTATTAATTTGATAAGATTAATAAAATGTCTTAATTGCCAATAGATGGTACACCTTATTTATATAAGATTGTCAAAGGTAAAATTACAGTCTTCTTTTACCATAAAATTGAATCATTTCACTTCTGTATCACAAATACCAGATTACTTTTCCTTTTATCTTAAAATATTTAATTTTTCTGATTTGCACTGAGAATTTTAAACTTTTTCACATTAAATTGTAAAATATTTTAAGAGGTGGTGTATCTTCTTTATCCACTGAGAAAATAATTTCAATGTAAAATTGAAAATCACAATATATTTTTGTTATTTTAAGTTAAAACCTAATTTTTCTAACCAATATTCATGATCACTAACAATTGATTTAATAAGAGGTCACAATCTTCGTAAATTCTTTTTGCTTTTTTTAGTACCAGGCAGGGGACCCGTTTTACAACTGGCTTTTAGGAGCTTGCCATTCGAACAGTCTTTAGTGGTATGATAATCACACAGACACCTTGTACAATAATCAAATCCACAGCCTTCCCGTTTGCAGGTTGCTCGCTCTAAGTAGCCATCATATTTTGCAGGTGAATTACAACGAATACAGGCTTTGAGGCTTTCGTTCTTTTTCAAGGTCCTGGCAACCTAAAAAGAAAAAAACATGTAAAAAGAATTTTAGTAAGGACCAAATGTAATTAATTAGTAAAACGAGTGTCTGTACTTTTCCTAATACATGTATGAAGCACCACTGTCACATGTTAAGACACCTGAAGCCTTGAAGGAGTTCACTGCTTCATGGGTGACAGCACCACCTGTCAATTGGTCATGGCTATTTACTATTGCTACTTTTACGTATGCTCTCTTCACTCTATTGACTGCTATTCACATACACACCAATGCCCAACTTAAATGTCACTTTTCCTGTAAAGTCTTTCTAGTGTCATTAAGGAGTTGCTCTTTCATCTCCAGTTCTACCTTTTATGAAAGCATCTTATCCCACTACGTGGCGCTATGACATTTTCTATCGATGCAGTACCTGGTAGCAGATGCTCAATAAACATTTTTGAAAATGTTTACATGTCATGTTTGTCACTACATCATAAACATTTAAGACAGAAAATAAACTTTACCATACAGAATTTCTATTTATTTACCAACATATGACAGTGATCATTAAAAAAAAATCTTACTAGTTAGATATAATTATGGTTTTCTAAATTAAGCTTATAAAATTATCTACATGTGAATAGAACTTTGATTTGAAGGTAGTAGGAGAACTTTGATTTCAGAAAGTTATTATTATTTTTTGAGATGGAGTCTCCCTATGTTGCTCTCTGTAGAGTGCAGTGATGTCACAGCTCACAGCAACCTCTAACTCTTGTGCTCAAGCAATTCTCTTGCCTCAGTCTCCCAAGTAGCTGGGAGTACTGGCACCCACCACAACACCCGGCTATTTTTTGATGCAGTTGTCATTGTTGTTTTAGCTGGCCTGGGCCGGGTTCAAACCTGCCAGCCTTGGTGTATGTTGGTGGCACCATAACCACTGTGCTACGGGTGCCAAGCACATAACATCAGAAACTTATTAAAGGCAGCAACTGCAAAACATAGTATTGAGTAGCTTTGTAAGAAATATTTTAATCAAGAAAGTTTTTCATTATTTCCTTAGTGTTTGTAAATTAGAACTCAACATCACTGAACGTCCATAAATAATGTCAAGCAGAATCTACTATTTGTAGAAAGACATCTCTGTGTACTTTCCTAATTTGAAATAGTGTTTTGGTTTCCCATATTTTGGAGAACAAAATGAAGGGATAAAAGAAAACGATTCCCACTAATACTCCCCTAATACAGTAGAACATCTATAGTTGACCTCAAGTTGACCAAGTTCTCATACACTGAACAAGCACCACATGCACATATGCAAAGTAGGCTAGTTCTTATGTTGACCACCTCAATATGTGGACCAGTTTGTTACAGTCCCTTAGGTGGTCAACTTAAAGAGGTTCTACTGTAATTCAAATTAAACTAAAATTTAAATGACCTGAATCAGTATCAGGTATCCTAATTTGTTAGGAATTACCTAGAGCAGCCGTTCTCAACCTGTGGGTCGCAACCTACAGGAACTGTATTAAAGGGTCATGGCATTAGGAAGGGTGAGAACCACTGATCTAGAGCCATTTATATTTTGACCTTGAAAGGTCCCCCCCCCCATTTTTCACTTTAAATCCTTTTAAAAATAAATGACTTATGTTTCTAATTCATTGATTAAACAGAAAATTACCTTAGAGAATTCACTGTGTCGACTGTAAGTAGAACCCTCCTGATCACCTTGACTGGATAACTTGGTTTGAACATCTTTTGGGGAAGGAGTCTGAGCTGTTGCTTCTTGAACAGAAGCCAGTGGGATTCTGAGCATAACATAATCTCTGGTTGAAGCATGTGCTGAAAAGTTTATGTTGCCTTCCTAATTAGAAAAAAGTTTTAATAAAACTTACAAATTACTTTCTTTCCTATATTCTCAACAATCAGTTTTAATGTTTATGCATGTAAGTAGAGAATAAGAACATAAAAGATTTATCCCTATGCGCAATTTACCCACACGTTTTAACAGTTACACCTAACTATTCACACATATAAAGCTGAACTTTGAAAGAAATTGTTTCAAATCACTTTACATGTGATTAAGTAACATAAAGCACTTAATAATACATGATTTAAAGCTAATCAATGTTAAATCAAAATACTATTGCCAGAACAAAAGGTTATTCTTTCCACCACCAGCAGATGGCAATAGTCACATTTGAATGTTTCTGATTTAAAACCAGCCTACTGGATAAAAAAACTGAACTTGGAGAATCTAATCAACAATTCACTACATACCAGTAAACAGCAACACCCAAAACACTAAATTTGCAGGCAAGTCCATCCAACTCTAAGGACTGAACTTTTATTCACGTACTGATCTTGATTCTCAGAAATACTTCCAAGGTAAACTAATTATTTTAGAAAAGTAAATGCATTTTCCTCTTACGTTAAGAATCCACAATATGTTGACGTTTAATTTTTTTTTTTTTGGTAACCAGAAAAAAATCCATTGCTCCTATTTATTAATAACTAAAACATACAAAACAGCTTTTCCAAATTTCTAAAGGTAACAGAACACAGCACACAAATGGCAGCCAACACTGGCTATGTGGTCAAATCTCCTTATCCAAAAACTAAGTAATTTCCGTTTTGTTTCTTTAGTCTATTCTAGGGAAAACCTATGAAATAAATCACTGAGGTGAGATTCCTTACTCTACATTTTTGAGTTTTTTTTCTCAGTAATTTCTAGTGTAAAGCTGAAGTGCTTTACATTCTGTAAAGGAGGGTTTTCAGACTTTTTCTTTCCTATTTCTATCTCCTATTTCTGAAAGGGCACCAGCAGTGTATTTTAAAATGAAAGCATCAACAGTAAAGACTTACAGTAACTCTCTGCATGGCTTTATTATACAACTGGAATGCTCCTTTATCATCTTCTAGAATCTTCTTCCAAGTAGTGCTCACTTTAGACACACTAGAAAAGTAAATGGCCATAGAGGAAACAAATCATCACAAAGAGCTAAAATGAATGTAGCAGGAAAACAAACCATGCAAAACATTTTGCAGTGCTTGTCAAAGCTGATTATACACTGGAATTGCCTGGGGCACTTAAGATTTAAGGATGCAACAGTCCTGGTACATTATGTCTAATTGGTCTAAAGTTGGGCTCAGGGTACTATATTTTACTTTATTTTTCCACAATATCTGTGAACAAAATAAATAGCCATCACTGTATAATATTTATATATATATGTATACACACGCAAAACACCATTTTAGCTATTTGGTAAAAGTTATACACAAAATTTCAAAGTACTCTGGGACATACTGCTAATTAGTAGAAATTAATTTTAAAAACGCTATGTTAACAAAGTAGAAACTGTGATATTGATTATCCCTCAAGAATACTTATATTATTAAAATTCAATACTTATATTTGGTTTGCTTTAGCTATATTTCATAAACAGCAATAGAAAGCCACACTTGCAGAGTGCCTCTAGATAATTTCTCAAAAAGCCAAAAAATGAATCCAGTTGAGTTGAATCCAATCAAATCCTACAGTCTATATAGTCATCTTAATTAATTTTCAAAGTTATCTTATCCAAACTGATTTTCCTTGGTAGAATGAAAAGGGCAAAATAAGTTTTCTAAGAAATAGTCATAATCAAATCCCTATTTGCAGGCTTTCCTGTTTCATCATTGTCAAACTTAGGACAGCCCTATATCAAAAATGGCCTAAAAGGAACAGAAACTATTTCTTACTTTCAGGTGTGACAAAAATCATAATGCCTAGTGGACTCTGAACTAGGCTATTTTATGTTTAGGCCCCAAAGATGTAATTTACATACAAGAAGTTTCAGAACTAAAAGGCACAAGGACTTCAATTTAAAAGAAATAGTTTTCTAACAGCATGAACATAAAATTTGAAATGACTAGACTGTGTGCATACTTGACACATAGGTAGTTAAATATCAGCATTGAAGGAAACCATCACCTCAATGAAACATTGTAAAGACACCCAGTACAGGTTGAGTATCCCTAATCCAAAAACCTGAAACTTTTTGAATGATGCTACGATGCTCACAGGAAATGAACATCAGACAAGTTTGGATTAGGGATGTGTAATAACGAAAATATTCCCAAATTTGAAAAAATGCTGACATAGATATTCAAAGCAGTAATACTTACTTGATTAAGTCCATATCACTGAGCTGTGTTAAAATATTTGCTAGAAGATGCTTAAGTCCTCTTCGAAAGAGTTCACTGAGAATATCTACATACTCTAGGCCCATTTTCCTGCCAATTATATTCTGTAGTCTAAAATTTCCACTGGCTATAGTTGTCTTTAGCATCTCCCAATCTTTTTTTGGATTTCTTTTTGCATTCTTTTTTAATGTTGAACAAACGACTTTTTGAAAATGGAGAATTGGCAGCAAGTTTTTGTTGGGATATTGGTTTGGGCTTTGTATCTGTAACAGGCAGGACTGTGAATTGTCACTGAAATTTTCCTCCAGGGGAAGGCTACCTTCTTCATGTTCATTTAGACCACTTTGTTGACAAAATGAAGAATACCCACTGTCTTCATAAAGTCTACTGGTCTCTAGTTCCTCTTTTTCATGTGTATTATTAAGTGTTTGTTGTACATGTTGATTTTCCTTGTTATGCAAGGGCTTGCTTTCAGTATCAAGTTCTACAATCCCAGGGCTCACAATTGGTGACCCAAGACATGATAACCTTTCATAGTCTTTAAAGTAGTCCTTACAAGAACCTTCCAAATATGCAGGACTGTAGGAACCTAGCCTTCCAATGTCATCGGATTTTACCGGTTTAAGTCCAGAATGAACATGGTGGTCACGGTTAAAATCACACTTCATTTTAACAGAAAGAGAGGAACTTTCTTCTTCTTTACAACCTATGAAGAAAAGAATACACCATTTACTTCTTAATGGTAACATTTCCACACATCCCTACTTCTTAAATTAGGATACAAAGATTAATTTGTATTTATTCAGTGTTATGTCTTGCCTATATCCATTTGTTTATATAGCTGTGATATTATCCAAGTTTAAAAAAACTGATATGCTGACAACACTTGCAAATATTATTTATATCTTTTAAGATAATAAAATTCCAATCAATCAGATTTAGGAGAGTGATAGGGCAGCAGGTATAAATTACCGTCTGATTGCTTTACATAACCTAAGATAATCTAATAGTAATAGCTATTTATGATAAGTAGCATAAATGAAAAAAATAAGTCTTGATACTATTAAAGAATCATGTAATTAGTTCTGGATATTATCCATTAGAATTCAAAATTACTAATTCAAATTTAAACTTTAAAAAAGCCAAAAACTTGTTCAAAGTTGTTTAGCACCCTAGACCTCTTCTTTAGGGCCCAAGAAATCAGTTAAGGTATGCTGGAACCCTTACAGCATTGTAAGACAGCTTTGAAGAATGGGTTCCTCAATGTCTATATTACTGACATTTTGGACCAAATAATTCTTTGTTCTTATGGGTTGTCCTGTGTATAGTAGTATGTTTAGCAGCCTTTACCCATTAACACAAGTAGCAGCCTTTACTCCCAAGATTCAACAGTAAACAAATGTCTCCAGTTACCAGTTATTGCCAAATATTGGTAAGGAGGAAAAGCCAGTGGCACCATTTCCTCTGCTAGTTGAGAGCCACAGCTTATAAGAGAGGCTGGGAGGGGCACTCACTAAAGGATAACTAGAGCAAAGGCATAATGCTTGGAAGAAATATAGTAGATGGGAGGTGGCACCTGTGGCTCAAAGGAGTAGGGTGCTGGCCCCATATGCCGGTGGTGGCAGGTTCAAACCCAGCCCCGGCCAAAAACCACAAAAAAAAAAAAAAAAAAAGGAAATATAGTAGATGGGTTCAGAAAAATGGCTTAGCATTGCTGAAGGCAGCGTATATATGAATAGAGGGACAATGGGGATATGAACTAAAAAAGCAGGAGTCTTGAATGCCAGGTTAACAAGTGTTCCAGCTAGCATTCCCCACCACACACCAGTCATATATAGGTAACAATTTATCCTATCAGTAAAGGTATGCATCAGTCACTCTGTTTTTTTTTTTTTTTGGCAGTTTTTGACCAGGGCCAGGTTTGAACCCACCACCTCAGGTATATGGGGCCTGCGCCCTACTCCTTTGAGCCACAGGCACCACACTCAGTCACTATGTTTAGTATGTACTAAGTACTGGTCATCACTCTGTTAATTTAATCATTTTTATTCACAGCAAAACCTTTCAAGTACAAAAGGATACCTTCAAAGAAAGTAACCTTGTAGATAGAAACAGCTTTTAAAATCCCAATGTTGAACACAGTAAAAGACAAATAGTGTATACCTCAGGATCCCACTAAACCTCAAAATTAGCTTTAAACTAAGACTTCAGGGGCACAATAAAACAAGAGAATATACAAATTTTAACCCTGCAATTAACCCTACCCCTTCAACAATTTATTCTGAGTGGTTTCCCTTCACTGAGAGGGAAAAATGCCAAGACAGACTGTTTCTATTTTTGCCTCAAAACATTAGGTTTGAGTTACATATGCCCACAATTTATCTAAGAGGACAAAAAAGCAGAAGCTCCCTGTGAAGGCATACCTTGGACTGTTTAGCTCCCCTCTGTCTTTAGAGCCCTATTTCTGGAGTGTCCAAAAGAACCTTTCATTCAACACTATTCTTTGACTATACAGTTCTTTAAAATTAGCCCTAGTAATGAATAAAATACCTTGTATTTGTTTAGAAGCTTGCAACTTTCAATGCTTCCTAACATTGGTCCTCACCTTTTTGTGGTATGATGAGGAGTTGTTTTTAAAAGTGAGTACGATGAAGATCAGTTAAGTTACCCAAGACAAGTAGTTAAATGAGACAGATTTCTTGCCTATCAAGTCAGTGATCTTCCCATTATCTCACACGGGAATGAGGTACTTTGGAAAAACAGACCTGGCAAATTAAAACAATGTATACCATATGTTGTTTAACATTTAAACTTACTTATAAAAAGCCAGAATTCATGATGCAAGACCTCTTTAAGGTACTAAAGAAAAGCACTTGTACATTTCTTTTTTCATTCAAGTATGCCCTCTTAATATCCCATCTCAGAGGCTTTGTACATTATGCTTTTCTCTACCTGGCATAAGCTTTTCTGCTTCATTTACATATTTAGCTTCTAATTTATTACTCATGTATACCTTCATATTGATTTGTGAGGGCACTGATCAAACCTCATCAAACCATGTTTCAAAGCATTACCAATTTTACATTTAGAAGATTACTATAATAGAATATTACTCATTAAATTAGGGAACTTAAAATTAACAAAAGAACTATTACATTCTTCTTCTGCCAGCATGTATTTTCACATGAAAAGATTTAGTATTCAAAAAATTAATAAGCTTAGATTTACAGAAAAGTTGCAAGGATAGTACAGAATTCTTGTACATCAAGCACCCAATAGCCAACTCTTTCAATATGAACTTGGATCTATGCTAATATGAATGAACCAATACTGAGACCACCTTTACCTGGATTTCCTTTGTTTTTACCTAATGTCTTTTTTCAGTTCCAGGATCTGATCCAGGATTTCATATTACATTTAATCTTATCTCCTTAGGCACCTTTAAGCTATAATAATTTCAATGACTTTACTTATGACAACCTTGGCAATTTTGAGGAGTACTAATCAGATTACTTTGAAACCTGTCCTTCAATTGGGAATTGTCTTTCTTACTCTGGGGCTGAGTTTTTAGCAAAAAGACCATAGAAGTAACTCTTGGGCTTAAACGATTCTCTTGCCTCAGCCTCCCAAGGAGATGGAACTGTTTTTTGAGAATTCCTTACTTTCTGGAAATATAAGATGCTCCAGGATCAACTTGTAGTTTCTTTGTTGTAGTCCTGTAATCAGTCATTTCTCCAAGGAACTCTGGTGTTTTTATTTGGTTGGTTGGTTGTTTTTGAGAAGAAAGTATGAGGAACCAAAATGTGGATCCTGGTTGTAGATTTAAGTTTAAAACATGAAATGAATGTATTTTTCATTCTGTAACAATACTACAGAATACTGACTCGGCACCCGTAGCACAGTGGTTATGGTGCCAGCCACATACACCGAAGCCAGCAGGTTTGAACCTGGCCTGGGCCAGCTAGACAATAATGACAACTGCAACAAAAAAATAGCCAGGCATTGTGGCGGGCACCTGTAGGCCCATCTCCTTGGGAGGCTGAGGCAAGAGAATTGTTTAAGCCTAAGAGTTGGAGGTTGTTGTGAGCTGTGATGCCACAGCTCTCTACTGAGGGTGACAGCTCAAAAAACAAAACAAAACAAAACAACCCCCACCCAAATAAACTGAATAATAAACACATTTTTACAAAGCTGAATCAACTGTTTACAGCTAAAAAGATGGGTTAAAACCATCTTTTAACAAGTTCAGTGTCTTACAATGCCCAAGCCAAATTTGTGAAGTAGATGTAGTATTTGTATAATTGATCTGATATTATTCAGAAAATATCACATGGTTCCAGAATATCTTGATTTAAGCAGAGGAGGGTTAAGAGTCTAGTTTGTGCCGGGTGTGGTAGGTCACGTCTATAATCCCAGTACTTTGGGAGACCCAATGTGGGTGGATTGCTTGAGCTCAGTAGTTCAAGACCAGCCTGAGCAAAAGAGAGAAATCCCGTCTCTACTAAAAAATAGAAAAACTAGCTGGGCATAATGGCAGGTGCCTGCTGTCCCAGCTACTCAGGAGGCTCAAGCCCAAGGGTTTGAGGTTACTATGAGCTATAACACCAGGGCACTCTACTCAGGGTGACAGAGTGAAACTGTCTAAAAAAAAAAAAAAGATCTAGTTTCTTTATTCATTTTTCTAACGTCCACTTAGTGACAGGGTAATGGGAGAGGAAGATATTAGGCAGGGATGATCTTTTAGAGAAGATGGCATTCTGAGGTCTGAAAGTCTTGTAGAAATCCTGTGAAGAGTTCCAGACAAACACAGGAAGTGAGAAGAAGTGTAGTGTGTTCAAAGAAAAGACCCATAGGGCTGCAGCTTTGTGAGCTAGAGAGAGATGATTTTTAAGAAAGGTTGTAAAGATAGAATAACTATAGATTTGTAGGATTGGGTGGGCCTTTGAGGGATTGTAATTGGAGAAGAGATATTTGGTTTACATTTTTAAAAGATCACTGGCAGCTATGCATGGTAAGAAGGTAAAGTAGAAGCAGGGAGACTAGTTGGAAGTGTTTATCACAGGGGTCCAGACAGTGGAATACCAGGGTCCAAGCATGATTAAAGTGTAAATGAAGATAACTTGATAGATTCAATGTCTTTTAGGAGGGTAAAGCTAATAAAGCTTGCAAATATACTAGATGTGGACATCAAGGAAAGGGAATTTTTTAAAAAAAGTACTCTTGTTTTAAGGCTTAAGTATCTGAAGTAGAAAGTGCCATTAACTGAGCTGAGGAGGTGAACTCTTAAAGGCAGTTTCCTCATCCATAAAATGAGTGTAAGGAAATAAAACTGGACTAAATGAATGGCAGAGTCCTTCTCACAGGGGTGTCATCAACAGAATCTACTTTTAATCACATAATAAGCTAAACCATTTCATTTTCCTTACATTGCAAGTCATTACATTTAAAAGTACACCCCACACAAAAGTATACACTTCAGACTATATCCTTTTCCATTAGAATGTATGGGTTTAAGAATTAGATGCAAGTTCAAATGAAAATCCTTGCTCAACTCTTTGACTAACTTTGTGAACTTAGAACATTCTATACTATTTTTTTATTTTCTCTAAAGTCAGGATATTAATGAAGACTCAAATATGGTACTTTTAAAAAAACTCTCATTTACCAATTCACAGACAATCATGGAGAAGTGGTATTATATTAAACTGTACAAAGTCTGACCATACATTTAACTTTCCAAGACAGACTCAATAACATAATTAAGGCTACTGTGCCTAAAAAATCTTTGTAAGTCTTCTAGTGTTAATGAAATAATTAAGTTTCAGTCTCTAATATCTATACATAGCCACCATGTGCACGTTTGGCCACAGTCATTCCTGTACTTAAGAACCTGAGAGAGGCCCAAGGCTTGATATTATTAAGTCTAAATCAGCCATAATTCTTAACAGAAAACTTTAGAAAAGCCTACTTTCAAAAATATGAGGATGCAATAGTTTATCAAAATTTCATTTCCTTAAAAGCCGGTAAAAAAACCTCAAGAAGCAGCAGATACCTTCTGAGGACAACTGGAGTTAATAATCGAAAAACTCCCACATAAGCCATCAAGTTCCAAAATTTCAAAGGATATTTATGATCAAGGATCCTTTAGAAATATGTATAACCTGTTAATATTAAGTATTATTTTTTTCTCCAGAGTCTAAATTCCTTTCCCAATGACAGAGACATTTCCAAATTACAATGTCAAAATTGCTAAATTTTTTCATTTCTGATCATTTTTGAGGTAAAAAAATGCATTTGGATTGCTTAGAAAAGGTAGCAACAAAGAGATTAAAAGTAGGGGCTTGAGTGCCTTCCATTCCTTACAAACTTTGAAATAAAGACTGCCTAGTTCTTTACAAGTCCTGTTGGGGGTGGGGGGAGAAGGATTAACCAATTCCTCAATTCTCACAAATTCAACTGAATATTATCAACAAATTCAAGATTTTGTAGTAAAAAGTGCTTTTTGTGAACTTTCCCCTTGAGACTCCAGGCCTCGAGTTACAAGGCAAAAGGGGGAAAAAAGGAAAAATCTTAAGTTTTTGTTTGGTTATCCAAGATTTTTGTCCCATGCGCGGAATGGGGGCTGTCTCTGCATTTGGCGGGAGTCGGGGGAGACCTGGACCCCCCGAGGGGTCGCTGGGACGGCCCCCGAGGGCGCGGGACGTGCGGAGGAGGCGGGAGATCCCCGAGAGCTAGATCTCCCGCGCCCGCCAGCGGGTCTGAAGCAGCGAAAAATCGGGGAAATTGACTTGGGATCTTAAGGTCAGAAAGCACAAGGGGCCCAGGGAGTGAGGGTGAAGCACCTGATCAAACCTGGGGGTGCCGGGTCGCAGCCCTGTCACAACCAGGAGCCCAAAGGTGGGGGAGGGGTCATTTGGCGCCTATTCAAACAGGGTGGGGATAGGTAAGTATTCCGAGAACGAAAAACGGCGCTTGCTCCAGTTTGCCACGACTTGCACCTCCCCTGGAGTTGGGGTCGGATGCAGCAAACGACCCGCCACCCCACCTCAGCACACTTGGCTTCCCGTTCCCGAAGCCCCAGGTCTTCTTTCTCCAGGATCCAGGAACCCACGCCCGCCAGAAGCCCAGCGTGTGGCTGCCCCAGGGACGGGAGGGTGGCAGGGTGCGCCCGTCACCGTGCACCCCGCCTGAGATGCGCACCCCCCGCGCTCACTGTCCAGGGGGCGAAATGCGAACCCCCTCGCCCTCTCCCTTCACTCACTGTCCAGGGGGCGAGGGCGCCCGGCTGCTGTCACGGTGCTGGAGCTGCAGGAGCAGGAGGATGGCCGTGGGGAGCAGCTGCAGGGGCGCCGGCTCATACCCGGGGACGTGGGGCCCGCCTCAGGTGAAGGAACTGCTCTAGCAGCAGAGGAGTGAGCCGCTTGCTTCATAGAGCTGTAGCTCTTAAAAGGCGCCAGCTGGTACTTTTAAAATCTTTGAATTTGGTGCCGAAATCCGAGCGGCCCAATGGGACGCGTCGCCCTCAAGCGCGCACCACTAGGAAAGCCGTAGGCGGGGCCGCTCTCACCCATACCCAATTGGAGGCGGCCGAGGAGGAGCTGAGCCGCAAAGTCCAACCCCCTCCCATCTCACCAGCTCCACACGTCCGGAAAGATGCTGAGGCCCGGGGCGGAGCCTCCGAGCGCGGGGAGGCGGCGGCAGGGCCGCACGTGGAGGAAGTTCACCACGCATGCGTGACCGCGTCAAGCTGCCCTCGCCGACTTGGGACGTGACCTACTGCAAGTCCTAATTTGAGCCAGAAGACGGCTGCGGTTTCTATCTGAAGACCTCCGATGGATGCAAATGGTAGCTGACTTTCCTCAATCACCTCACAAGTTGGAGTTCGGTGAGCGGCAACCCTGGTGGTCCGGGAATCCCGACTTTCCGGAAGATGAACCCTCCCCCCAGTCCTGCTTAGCCCGCCTCTCTAGGATTTAAGCGCGCACTCTCTCCCTCCTAATAGCGCCCCTCCCCTGTCTCATGCCTCTGCGCAGGCGCCTTTGGAGGGCGGTGGCTGCAGAGTTGGCGGGTCGGCGCTTGCGCGGTGGGGTCGCCGGGGCTTTCCCTGGGGAGGTGCGGGAACAGGTAGCCCAGAGGGCCTCGGTGCTCCTCTCAGCGCGTGCGAGTGCGCGGGCGCGATCCTTGCTGCAGTGTTCTCGCAGGGCCTTTCAGCAGGGCTCCAAGTAGGACACTTTTTCCTTGTAAGCACATTTATTTGTATTTTTTAACCACAGTTCTGCAGATGCGATTATATTGTACGAAGTTCAGTTTCTGAATTTGAATCTACCCTTCCCCGGGATGTTGTTTCTTCAGGGGCCAAGCGCAAGAGCCACTAATACTGCTTCCCCAAAAAGAATAAATAAAAATCTCCAGTCTCTTGGGTTATAGGCCCCCGGCCTGGTGAATATTTTTTAGTGATGGCTGGCATGGCTTTAAGAATTAAAATTATACCGTGTCCCTAGTGATGCTGAACTATTCCAAAACACGCACGGAAGCGGTGACAGTTCATTCCTTAAACTCAACTCTGGGCTACAGCACAGTAATGCAGCAGGATGTAAGATTCCCCAAAGCACAGTTCCTCATCTTTGGCTGTTTCCACTTTTGCTCTTAATAGTTGAGTGTTCGGTACAGTTAGTGACGAGTCCTCTGTGAGACAGGGTCAGGGTTTGGGATTAGTCGTAACAGTGCTGGGTGGATCCTGACTTTACCTAAAATTTTAGTAATCATTTGGATTTTTTGCATTAAATTTCTTTTTAAAAAATGTTACAATACTGTCAATTAGTGAAATTTTTTTCATCCTTCTAAATTTTGCATCTGAGGCATGTCTCGCTTACCTTAAGCCTGTAGGGCCTGCGGTTGGTGGTGTGTCTTGGAGATACTGGTAGTCAGAAGTTTACATATAGATGGGAAGAAATTGGCAATTGATTTAGAGGATATAAAGCCATAGCGGAGTACAGAATGGAGGTTAGGGGTGTAGGGTAAGGCTTTTGGGTGGCTGGGAAGGTTTCTGAGCCTTTGAGTCAAGATGTGAATGTTAAACTGCCTATGCAGAAAGCTGCAGAATAAACCCAGGATTGACTGGAATGTCCCACTAGGGCTTCTTGAAATTGGAAGAGTTGGAGATGAGGTCAAAGAAGTAGAAGCCAGATTCTGTAGGACCTCATAGGTTTCCATATAGTTTAGACTCTTTCCTGATTGCAAACAGTAGTTGTTGGAGGGTTTTAAGCAAAGGGGTTATTTGTTGAGTAAGTATTAAAACTATAATAGCTTCTTTTTATGTACTATAAAAAGAATGTAAATGTTAGTCTTTAATCCTCATAATAAGCTGAGCATTATTTCATTTTGTCATGATTGTGCTTAGACATGTAAGTTAATTCTCACCTTGTGGTTCTTGGAACCACAGCAGAGATTCTCAGTCCCCCTTTTTAAGGGTTTTTAAAAGGATTTTTAAAAGTCCATGTTCTTATTATGGTATCCTAGGGAATAATGTTGTTGGGATCCTGGTTGTTAACAGTACATTTTCACATTTCTTCCCACTTTGACCTCACTGCAGTCTAAAACTCCTGAGCTCAGGCTAGGCCTGTAATCCTAGTACTCTGGGAAGCAGAGGCCGGTGGATCACTTGAGCTGACAGTTTGGAGACCAGCCTGGGCCAGAGCAAAACCCTGTCTCTAAAAATAGCTGGGTGTTGTGCAGACCTATAGCCCCAGCTATTTGGGAGGCTGAGACAAAAAGATCGATTGAGCCCAAGAGTTTGAGGTTGCTGTGAGCTATGTTGCCATGGCATTTTACCAAGGTAGACAAAGTGAGACTGTCTCAAAAAAACAAAAAACAGCTGAGCTCAAACAGTCTTCCCAGCTCAGCCTCCCAAAGGGCTGGGATTTCAGACATGAGCTACCATGCCGGCCTGACCTTAAAAGTCTTTTTTTGCCTCTTTTATTTTGGAAAGAAATACAAAATTTAAGGGAGGTGAAGGTTCTCATAAAATTAGTTGAGCACCTGGTATATAATCTTTTAACCACAGTTTAAAAGTGTCCTACAGCATTTTTTTTCTCCCCCAAAAGGCTGATACACGTATATTACTGGAAAAATCAAAGTTAGTAAAGAGTCAGACACATTTTGCTGCAAACTGTAATAATTTTTCAGTATTTTTTTTCAGCTTATTAGGTTACTTAATCATTGACTTTAAATGATTTATGAGCTTTAATTGATTATAAATTAAAATTTATAACTGACAACGGTTCAGTAGGTTCATGGGCACCTGTTAATTTGTCTTTAGTGAAAAACTTAGAAAGGGCCGTTCTGAATTTTACTTGCTGCCAGTAACTAGATCTATCAGCACTTTTGGCAAGATGAAGTGCAGAAAGAATTGCCCTTAGTCTCTTGTCAAATTCTTTTTTTTTTGGCCAGGGCTGGGTTTGAACCTGCCACCTCCAGTATATAGGGCCGGTGCCCTACTCCTTTGAGCCACAGGCGCCGCCCCTTTTGTCAAATTCTTATTGGTGACCTACCATGTGCAAAATATTGTAAGGTATATGGCATTGGTTCTCAACCTTCCTAATGCCATGACCCTTTAATACAGTTCCTCATGTTGTGGTGACCCCCGACTCTAAAATTATTTTCATTGCTTCTTCATAACTGTAATTTTGCTACTGTTATGAATCGTAATGTACATATGTGATGTGCAGGATGGTCTTAGGTGACCCCTGTGAAAGGGGGTTGCAACCCACAGGTTGAGAACTGCTAGTATATGGGAATAATTGGGATATGGTACCTACCCTGTGTTTACTCTCTGTGGGCTTGCCCCATAATAGACTTACTAAATGCTAATTAAATAATTATTGAATATTTTCAGCAAAGGAGATACTAAAAAGAAAAAAATTTTTTTTTTTTTTTTTTTAATAAAAGCATCATAAGGTGTTGGGAGGATAAGGTATATACAATAAAGCTATAATGGAACCCTGGATGAGTCAAATACATTTAAAGTTTTAGTTGGGATTTTTACAGAGCAGACATGTTAATTTCTATATGTCAGGACATGTGAATAATTTGTAGGACAAGGTTTTTTATCCTCAACAGTATTAACATTTTGGGCCAGGTAATTTTTGGTTGGGGAAGGCTGTCCTACACATTTTAGGTGTTTAACAGCATCCCTAGTCTCTGATTCTCCCTCCCAGTTGTTGTAACTGTCTCCAAATATTGTCAGATCTCTCCTGGGGGACAAAGTTGTGTCTGGATGAAAACCACTACTATAGGGGATACATTTTAGGGAAATGGGAATTAGGGCGTCCTTCCGTGGCAGAAGCAACAAAGTGGAGGAAAGCTTAAATGCAGATGCATTTATCAGGAAAAATTAATTTGATGTGGCATAAAGGAGGTGGTGTGTAAAATGGGCTAATACAATGCGATGCTGGACACAGATCACGGGTGTATTATGTACAATGGTGAGAGAGTTTTGTTAATATGTGGGCAGCCATGACTCGGCGCCCATAGCACAGTGGTTATGATGCCAGCCACATACACCGAGGGTGGCAGGTTCAAACCCAGCCCGGGCCAGCTAAACAACAGCAACAAAAAAATAGCCGGGCATTGTGGGCTACAGGTGGGTGCCTGTAGTCCCAGCTACTTGGGAAGCTGAGGCAAGAGAATCCCTTAAGCCCAAGAGTTTGAGGTTGCTGTGAGCTGTGACTCCATGACACTCTATGGAGGGCAACATGGTGAGACTCGGTTTCAAAAAAAAAAAAAGGAAAAAATATATAGGCAGCCATGGGGAGGTATTATATAGTTGAGTGAAGAATGACAAGATCAGGGACTTGCTTTCTAGGAGGATTAATCTACCAGTTAATATAAATAACCAGAAAGGATGTGGGAAGTCAGGTGACTCTTAATGTAGTCCAAAAGAAGTAATTCTGGACAAGACTAGTGGTCCTTGGCTTAGAGAGGATGAGGGTATTGCAGGGGGTAGAAATTAGCAGTATAGTGAAGGTGAGGAAGAGGAATCTAAGGTGACCACATCATAAATTTGAGAGAGATGGAGAATGCTAGTACCATGAAAGAAATTGAGATCACACAATGAGAAATGAGTTATAAAGAAAAATGATAAATTTCATTTTAATCATAGTAATTATTTTCAAAATCTTCAGAATTGCTATTGTAGCTAATGAGTTTTGAATAATTAGTGCTATAAACCCTTTTGAAATTAAGTTGAATTTTGGCTCTTTCTCAACAATCATAACACCAGATTTTTAGACAGATACTTTGGACATAACTGCCTTAAGACGCCTATTTAGTGCCTATTACATATTAGTGTTGTGTTCACTCCTGGAGAGGTAAGAATGACTAAAAAAGAGTCTTGGCCATTGATGAGACAATGTGAGAAGTCTAACAATACTAGTCTGTCCTATTCCCTGGGCCATTTTTTCCCATTTCCTTGTTAAGCACAGTCTTGAGACAGAATAAACCAGTGAATTTATTTCCATCTAATGTCCAGGTGAGGTGTGTTAGTCTGTTTAGTGTTACTAAAACAGAGTACCACAAACTAGATAATGTATGAAGAACAGAGTTATTTCTGACAGTTTGGGGGCCTTGTAAATCCAGGAACAGGTGCATGGGCATCTGATGAAGCCTGGTACATGCTTCCAGAATGGCACCTTGAATCATTGAATTTTGGGATGTCTTGAGGGGAAGGATGCTGTATCTTCATATGGCAAAGGGCAGAAGGGCACAAAGGCCAGACTCCCTCCATCAAGTTCTTTTATAACTCATTATTGTGTTATTGAGGGCAGAACCCTCAAAACAAAGGTAGACAGAATGAATATTTTCTAGGTGGAGGGGGCAAGGCAGCATGACAAAAGGCAGGTAGAAGTGACAGTGCACGGTTTATACAGTCACCTAGTTATAGATGAGGTTCTGTAGGTTTGTCCATGCTTGTATGCAAGTCGGAACAGTACAATTTAGCCTCCTTCCTACATGCAAGTCATGTCAGTTGGATGTTTGTAACTCAGGCAGTTACTATAATAGCCTCTGTTCCTAAGTGCCAGTTGCACATAAGTCAGATGTTTGTAACTAAGGACTGTCGGTAATTACGGTAGTTGTGTTGGAGGATTATTTGTGCAAACATCTGCAAATTCCAAGGACCTTAAAATGTTAAAATTTAGGATTACACTAGGCTTCTGCCAGAATTAGGGTGATCTACTCTTACCTTTTCCTGGGTTTCTAAAGTGACATTGATCATGGAGGAATAGTTAATAGTAGGTGGAGAAGGAGCCGATATCACTTCACAGACTTGCTTTCCTCTTCATGTGTTCATAATATACCTCAGTATGTATTTTAAATTTGTATTGTTAAAATCACCTAAGTATTATGATGGACGTGAAGTTTAAAAGTTGATCAAGAGTTTTTCTTATCCTAATTAGTACAACTCTCATACCTTCTTTTTCCACAAGGCAAGGGATAAGAGTGGAGAGGGATGGGGATAAAGAGAATAAACAAACTTTTAAGAGCTCCCCTTATTTACAGAATGAACTTCAACATTCAAGACTTCATAATCTCAGTTTAATTTCTAGTTATTATCTATAAGAGGTAAGGGAAAACTAATAATACATTATCATATTTAATAACCTGTGAATATGTACCATTCATAACAACCCGAGAAACTGAAAGACCCAAGAGGATAGAACAGTGGGAGAAACTGAATATGATTGATTGGTCCTGTTGTACTTATTGTATTCTTGAGTTGTATAGGTCACTGAATGCTGCATTCATTAGCATCTTATGAAGGTATTATAGAATGCCTTTCATAAATATTGCAAAGGAGAGGGATTCTCTTCAAATTATGAATTGATAACTACCTTAGGTACTCTATTTCAGTTTCTAATGTATAAGAGTTCTTTTTTCTCTCAATAGCTAACTCTATTATCAATTAAAATTTCTTTATTAAAACCTTACTGTAAGAAATAGTAAGGTTTCTCCTGACTGGACCCTAATATAGTATTTAATGTCATATCTATTTTGTATTTTAAGCTTTTCATAATAAAGTCAAACTTTTGATTACCCATTAAATATTTGTGTAACACAGAGCAAATGAGTATTTTCTCCTTTGCCTACTTGTAAAGATAAGCCTAAGATTGACAGTCACAGTCATAATTACAGATGGTCTCCAATGTACAATGATTTTCTGAATTTATTATGGGTTTAGTGGGACATAGTCCCCCCTCAGCTCAAGGAGCTCCCCATAACTTATAATTGTATAAGTTCATATCATCAGAAAGCTGAAAATTTGTTAAAGTAAGAGACTGTGTGCTGGGTAGCTAGCATTAAATGAATATGACTTAAGATATTTTCAACTTACTATGGTTTTATTATTGCGAAGTAGCCCCATTGTAAATCAAGGGACATCATCGGTATATTGTATGTTTTTTATTAATACACTGAGAAGTATTTGTTAATTATCTGTCTCTTAAGAATATGCATATTACTTCCAACTATTAATTCATGTTTTTCAAGAGAACACTGGTAATTATTTACATATGATCTCATTTGCTGTAACAGAATTTTTCCGAGATATAAAAGTTTTTTAATAACAAATTGACTTAAACTTTTTGGGAAATAATTTCTACTAAAGATTCATAATCAGCATAGTCCTTCAGTGACTGTACAAGTTCATCCAATAGATAATCTCCTTTCATAAAAGTTTCAAGATCATACAGTGACTTGTTTATTCTGTGATCCGTGACCCGATTCTGTGGAAAATTATACGTTCTTATTTTCTCTGATCTTCCTTTAGTTCCAACCTGAATGTATAAAACAAGATGTGAGATGCAGTTAGGTTTAGATTCAGAGCAACTTAAACCTATAAATTTAACTTGAGATTAAATTCTTCATTTGTAATATAAACCAAAATTTAAGAAATAAGTTTTAAACATTTTAAATCAAGAAATGACATGAGAACACGATATAGAAGAACACAGGCTTTAAAATCAGCCAGATTAATATTATTTGAATCCTACATCTACCACTTCAATGCTGTCTGACTTTAGGCTATTCATTTCAACATTAAATTTTTGTTTTCCTGTCTGCAGGATACCAATAACCACTATACAGTGGTGATGTATGTTCTCTGCATTAATGTAATCATCTTACTTGGTGGAAAGGTGAATTTCCCATACTGAGGAATTCTTTTCTCTCTCTCTCTGAGACAGAGACTAGAGTATAGTGATGGCTCTCTTGCCTGGACTAGAGTATAGTGATGTCATCATAGCTCACTGCACCCTCCAGTTCCCATGCTAAAGTGATCCTCCTACCTAAGTCTCCCAAGTAGCTGGGACTATAGGCACGTGCCACCATGTCCACCTATGTCTTTTTCTTTTCTTTTTTCTTTTTTGGAGAAACAAGGTCTTAACTATGTTGCTTAGATTGGCCATGAACTCCTGGCCTTCGCCTCCCAAATTGCTAGGATTACAGGTGTGAGCCACTGCACCCACTCCATATTGAAGAATTCTTAAAAGCTTGGTCGTTATACACTAAATACTAAACAGGAAGACAGTAAGTTCAGTATGCTGTCCAATTTTCTTGCTTTTACAATTTCAAAGGATTAAAAATAAAGACTCGGTGTATCTTTTTTTTTTTTGCCTTTGAATACAGAAAACAAGATAGAAGTCTAAGATTTCTATAAAACAAGCATAGCCCTCAGTTAAGCTATCTAAAAACTGAGTTACGTAAAATATTTTTGTCCTTTAAAAACATTTTTAAAACTAATTTTACCTGAATCTTTCTAGCATTGTATCTTTTACTCGTTTCTTCTTCTAGATGCATGCTGTACAGTTTTGCACGTAACTTTTTCATAGCCATCTCTTTATTTCTCAGTTGAGATCTCTCTTGTTGGCATTCAGAAACAACACCTGAATAGTGTTATGAGAATTAAAGAGTTTTAATAAAAAATTCTTCTTTTTTAGCAAGGAATACTCCTTTTCCTTCTCATCCTTTTTCTTCTTCCTTTATGAGGGGAAAAAAAGGACTCTAATAAAAAAGAAACCATAAACTTAATAGCTTGTACAGTTTATCAGAAAACTAAAAATTTAAGGTTGAACTGTAGCAAAGTATTTCCATATTGAACGTATACACACTAAACAGTAAGCACAAATCATTTAATACGGATTGTTTTTCTTTAGGTAGCTACCAAAGTTTTTTTTTTTTTTTCTTCTAGAGATAGTTTCACTTTATCACCCTCGATAGAGTGCCGTGGCATCACCCAGCTCACAGCAACCTCCAACTCCTGGGCTTAGGTGATTCTCCTGCCTCAGCCTTCCGAGTAGCTGGGACTACAGGCGCCTGCCACAATGCCCAGCTATTTTTCTATTTTTGCAGTTCGGCCGAGACCAGGTTTGAACCTGCCACCTTCAGTATATGGGGCCAGCACCCTACTTGATGAGCCACAGGTTCCACCCCACCAAAATGTTTTTAAAGTAATAACCACTAGAAGTTAAATATCCTATTACTAGAGATAATAACTATTAATATTTTTTGAGGATTTCCATGTTTTTATACACCCTATATTATATAAGACACTATCACATTTAACATGCAGATTTTTTAATAACTAAAAGAACAAAATAGGTAATCCAGCACTCACATCAGCCACTATTGGTTAATGATAATTATGGCAATTTGAAATCAGTCATAGTAAGACATTCTTGTATTCTTTCTAGATAACTAAGGCTTGCTCTCTATCTTTATCACATGTAAATCACAGTAACAATAATTGTAAAACAGGTTTGCACAATTTTACAAAGAGGCAGAGAATATTTTGTAAATACTTTGTAAAATTTTATAAGTATTTTGTAAATAAAGGTACCTTTAGCTATAATTTCTCATTTTCCCTGTATGTGATGACTTCGGGGACACTAAGTGGTTCTGCCTACTTACTAGTGTACTGTGGAGACTTAACAAAGACTGAGATGCAGTCTCTCTGCTTAACTGTCCAGAATCAGATTCCTTGGAGGTAGGTGATTGAAATTAATGGAAAGAAACCTCTGAAATAATATGCAAAACTTTTCTTGTGTACATGTTTATGGGTAGGAGGTACAAAGGGGTCCATGTTCCCTGATCCCAACAAAAGACTAAGAACCAGCGTTTCAGTGTTTTTTCTGATAAAGAACCTGTGATAATTACTTCACTGTGAGGATTTTTTTTTTTAAGTAGCTAAAACTATTAAGCATAAACTTCAGAAGGCCACCTGCAAGTACCCAGTCCTTCTACTCAGAGTCACTAAATTCCCTGGGTTTAGATCCCTCCCTCTTCCTGGCTTTGCAATTAAAATTAGCCCAGAGAATATCATAACAGCTAAGGATTTAAGTATCAATTCTTAGTAGAGATTCCTCTGGCAGTTGAGGATCTATTAAAATAGAAAATTAGGCATTTGGAAATTGATTTCTTTCTTCAGTGTTACACTGAAGGAATGACTACATACGTACCTGTTGGAAGGTGAACTATGCGGACAGCACTGTCTGTGGTGTTCACGTGCTGTCCCCCAGCTCCACTGGCTCGCTTCGTGTCGATTCTCAGATCTTTAGGATTAATCACCAGATTAATCTATACAGAAGGAAAGTTGGGATTTAAAAAAATTACATATCCCAATTGTATAAAGATTAAGAACTATCAATTTATAAACATGTCATATACAGAATTCATAACAAAATTGAGACAGTGTAAGACCACAAGTAGTTGGAAGTTTTGAACTCTTCCTTTTTAGAAGAGTAGAGAATCAAAACAAAACATCAGACAGGGCTCGGCGCCCGTAGCTCAGTGGTTAGGGCACCAGCCATATACACCAGGGCTGGTAGGTTCGAACCTGGCCCAGGCCTGCTAAAATAACAATGACAACTATAACAAAAAAATAGACATGCCCTGGGAGGTTAAGTCAGGAGAATTGCTTAAGCCCAAGAGTTTGAGGTTGCTGTGATCTGTGATACCACGGGACTGTACCAAGGGTGACACAGTGAGACTCTGTCTCAAAAAAAAAAAAAAAAACCATCATACAGGACAAAAACAAACCCACCCTAATCTTCATAAAGTGGGATTTTCTTTAAATTACTCTCTTAACACAAACAGAGAACTTAGCTATTGTTAGAAATGTGAATGTATAAACTAAAGGGAGATTCTGTAGAGTTTTTCTAAGTTTAAAAAGACTTTAGCAGAGGAAAAAACAATGCTAGCTTGAGAACTTCAAAGAAGGGTTTGTTCATTTTCAAACATGTATTTGGAGACAGAAGTGACATAAATGGAGATGGTAAGTCATGGGAATAGAGTCAATTCATGAATATCCGGGGATGTTATGTCAACATCCTAGTATCAGCAGCTACCATCAAAAGCACTAAAGTTTAAATAGTATTTTTTCATAGAAAAGTGATGATCCATTCTATGACATTTTAACAACCCTGGCAGCAAGAACCCTATACCATTCCCTAGGCCCTCCACATTTCCCCATGTGACTCCCGCTTATGGTTGCCAGAAGAATTTTGATGATAGATGGACCTCAGAAAATTTGATCTGAAGAACCTAGCAAAATGTAAAGATAGAAAAACTCCATTAACTCAATTACAGAATTTTTTTTTTTTATAGAGAAAGAGTCTCAGTTTATCGCCCTCGGTAGAGTGCCCTGGCATCACACAGCTCACAGCAACCTCCAACTCCTGGGCTTAGGCGATTCTCTTGCCTCAGCCTCCCGAGTAGCTGGGACTACAGGCGCATGCCACAACGCCCGGCTATTTTTCTGTTTTGCAGTTTGGCTAAGGCTGGGTTTGAAACTGCCACCTTCCGGATATGGGGCCAGCGCCCTACTTGATGAGCCACAGGCGCCGCCCAGAAATTTTTTTTTTAACAAGTGAACAGTTTATTAAGAATTAAACAAAGGTATGATGTGATACAGTACAACCAAGACACTCAAGGTAGGTATAATAGTACTACTCACACAAAAACTTAAATTTCACCTCAAAAAAAACACAAGACAAAAGAGAAAGCAATTTCACTGTTATAAGATATTTCATGCAAAGTATTAACTCTGCCCCCCCAAAGCTCAACCTCCCAACAAACAAAAAACTATCTGGGAATACTGCTATGCTAACATATTAACCACTGTATAATCATTCATAGGAAAACAGTAATTAAACAATGAATTAAATTAAATAACAAAGTTCGAACTATCATAAACTCATAGACCACAATGATTTTTACAAAACAAGCATTCGAGAAATCTTATAAACAATAAAAAAAGAAGAAATATTTCAATATCATTCTACTTGATCTGGATGCACCTGATATTGAAATTGGAGAAAATATGTTGTTATAAAGGGAAATTACAAACATGTTTCACTTATAGATGAGGATGCAATATCCTAAACAACATATTGATAAGTTGAATTAAAAAATTAATATTTAAGTAATGTACTTTGGTCAAAATTGAATTCAATTTATATAAAAGTTAGTGACTATTTTCTTTTCTTTTTTTTGTTGGTTTTCTTTCCCTCACTCTCTCCCCCCTTCTCTGCTCTCTCCTTCCCCCATGCCCCACTGTGTCATTGATTGTCATTAATTGTCCTCAAATCAAAGTTGAATACATAAGATTCATGCTTCTCCATTCCTGTGATGTTTCACTAAGAATAATATGTTCAAGTTACTACATCCAAGTTACTACTCCATCCGAGTTACTACAAACACTGCAAAGACTCCATTATTTTTGATGGCTGAGTAATATTCCATTCTATATATATATACTATAGCTTACCAATCCACTCCTGCATTGAAGGACATTTAGGTTGTTTTAATACTTTAGCAATTGTAAATTGTGCAGCAATAAACAGCCTAGTACAAATGTCCTTATGATAAAAGTTTTTTTTTTTTTTTCTTCTGGATAGGTTCTCAGCAATGGGATTGTTTTTTTTTTCTTCTGGATAGATGCCCAGCAATGGGATTGCAGGATCAAATGTGAGGTCTAGGTTGAGTTCTTTGAGCTTTCTCCATACTTCCTTCCAAAAGGTTGTATTAGTTTGCAGTCCCACCAGCAGTGTAAAAGTGTTCCTTTCTCCCTACATCTATGTCAGCATCTGCAATCATGAGATTTTGTGATATAGGCCATTCTCACTGGAGTTAGATGGTATCTCAGGGTAGTTTTAATTTGCATTTCTCTAATAATTAAGGATGATGAGCATTTTTTCAAGTGTTTACTGGCCATTTGTCTGTTTTTAGAGAAGATTCTATTCATCTCTCTTCCCCATTGATATATGCAATTGTTGGTCTTTTCTTGTAGGTTAATTGAAGTTCTATATAGATCCTGGATATTAAACTTTGGTCAGATTCAAAATGTGCAAATATCCTTTCCCATTGGGAAATCATGATCAAGTAGGTTTTATCCCAGGGATAAAGTGTTGGTTTAATATTTGAAAGTCTATCAACGTTATTCACCGTATCAACAGAAGCAGAACCAAGGACTATATGATCCTCTCAATAGATGC